>CM044002.1:10858510-11124718 GCA_024085815.1 Flaveria linearis
TGATCTGAAACGCTGCTATGAATGAAGGACGAACAGCGTTCTGGGTCGATTAGGGTTTCAGTATTCAAAAGTCCTGTTTTTTTTCCAGAATTAAGTGGTATTTATAGGTTACTTAATTTAAACCATCACTCGTTAAAAAAAAATTTATTTCAACAACTTGATATTATCTCTATTTAGTAAATAATAATTCAAGAGTGATAGAATGCGTACCCACTCTCCTAATAGATTTTTATAATTAAATAAATTAATTTCTCTAATGCAATTTATCAGGTTTGATTATATCATGGAAATGCATTATCTTTGATGTTGCGTGCAAATGTACGTTTAGTCACATCCTAATTCTAAGACCGAAAATACTACAACTGTTAAATTAACTCAAATATCATAAAGTTAGTGCATAAAGTTTTCAAAATTTCGTTCTTTTTTTAAACATTTAGTATATTTATTTTTTATGTTAAAAACGTAAAAGGTAAAATACTAAAACCCACAAATAAAGAATATATATACTATAATTTGTTTTAATTCTTATTAAGAAGAAACAAATTTTACTTGTACAAGTTTTATGTTAATTTACTATTTTTTTCTTTTTCCGGAAACGTGGAGACGCCGTGCCGTCACATTCACTCCTCCATCGTCGCTGAATCTAAGGGCCTCCATTTATTTTAGTGCTACATGATCACGTCCATTTAATAATCCACTTGATTTATTTATTAGCTATTACCAATTTCTAGATTTATAGTTTATATACCTAAGCATATTAAAATTCATAATCCTTTCAACAGACATCACTTTAAAATATATAGAGACCAATTTAAAAGCCTTTATATATATACATATTTATTGATGATAATTAGTTTTTTTTATTCTTATTCTTATAAAAGCAGTATAATTTTGAAGAGGATCGTCTTAATTATGATAGCAACTTGTAAAATCAATTCGTTCACAAATTAAAAACATAACAAAAAGAAACATGACGATAACCAACAACAAGATTTATGCATCAGTACAAATCACACGACTTTCACCAGCAACAGATCGATCTATCGCTAAACAACTAGTGACGATACCATTCATCATTGATACATCCATAGAGAAATACAGACGTGTGGATCACTATTGACATCTGTTTTTCAGTAGCGTGTGCGTTTTTAAAAGAAGAATTATAAATGTATATGTTGTATGAATTTTGAATCTAGATCCATCATTAAAAGTCAATGATTAATCTGTTTAAACCGAATATCACTATTTGATATTTGTTCTAATGTGCAGTTTTCTTGCGTATGTGTATAAGATATTATTTCAATATAATGTAAAAAATAATAAATTCTATACACGAATTATAAGCCTAAATATACCTATTATATTTAGCTAAACACAGAAAGACATGCAAGCCATAAATATAAAATTTAAAGAAAACTAACCCAGTACGGTTTTATGTAAGTATTAAAACCACTCAAGTCTCCATAATACAAAGTGAATCATCAAGAAGAAATTCCCAAAAAATATATGTATTTAAGAATAAATTCCATCATAAATTTGTACTCTTTTTGTTTTTTCTAATAAATTAACATATACTACAAGTACACGTATGCAAGTATGATCAAAGAAACCTGATCAATGGTGCAACGGGTTCGGACCCGTTGGCACGAGCCGCATCTCAACTCCATATCGCGGGTCTATTTCTGACCCGCGTGCAGGATGCTGGTGATGGTGGCGTTGATGTGCATGAATGAATGGCGTGAAATCGAATTCTGTTGATGGTGATGCCGTGATCTTGCGTGTCAATGCGCGGCGTGCTGATAATGATTGGTAATGCTGGTGTTGTTTGTTCTTGTTTTGTAATTCGAGTGATGTTGCAAGGGTTGGTGGTGCCTTAGAATGAAGGTGGTTGTGATCAACCATAAAAGGAGGAGGGAGAGAGAGACGAGAGAGATGATGGTGGTTGGTGATGGTGAAACTTTGGCTACCATAGCGGGTGGTGGGCGGCGACGGCGGTGGCGGTGGTGGAAGAGGGAGGAGGGAGCATGGAGAGGGGAGGAGATGAATAGGAGGGGTGAGGTTTCGTATTTAGGGAAAGAGAAGTTAGACCATAGCTTAATTTGCTCAAACTAATAGAGCCTTTTATTTTGCTTCCATCGAAAGTTGCATTTATGGAAGGATATTAATATTTGGATGTTGTCTAGAATAATTGATCTATATATTATTTCATTATTCTTTTTAACGAGAAATATATATTACTTTAAGCTATATCATTTTAAACTGTTTGTTATGTTTAAAATTAATTATACTTTCATTCGGCTATTATTCAAGTTACACATAATTTTTTTTTTGTTTAAAATGATAACTCATACATTTATTTATTATTCTACTCTTAAACTACACAAGTTTATATCTACCTACAAGGATTCGATTATTCGAACACTGCTTTTTTACTTCATAGATAAGAAACTCTGCCACCTAAATGTAGCTAAAATGATTATAAGTACATATATAAGTATAATTTTTTAGTTTTGAATGACAAAATATAATCAAATCAAATCAAATCAAACCCAGTATATCCCACTCGAGAGCAGAGTCTGGGAGGGTAGGTGGTGGCAAGTCTTTCCTCTATCCAGATAGGTAGAGAGACCGCTTCCAAAGAGACCCCTGGCTCGCTACAAAAGATATATCGCTCGCGATTTAACATATAATCAAATAATCAAACAATCAATCATATAATCAAACGTACGATTTATGATACATGGTATATGGTACAGCATACATCATATAAGAAGCATTCAAAGCATTAAGATATCAACAAAAGGAAGTATAAAATGAACAAGCATGCATCAGGAAAGCCGCAAGTTTCCTGTAACAAGGTCCACGCGTACCACATACACATCAAGCCCCGTAACAAGTAAACAAAGTCCTTTCCCAGCTACAGAAACCACTAAAAGTCCTTAATTTTAATTCTACGTCTCCAGTCATTCCTATCCTCGATCATGTGCTCAGAGAGGTGCAAGTGTTCCATATCTCGCCTAATTCTCTCTTCCCAAGTCAACCTAGGTCGTCCTCTACTCTTCCTACCCTCTATGCTGATGTTCTCCACTGCTCTGACCGGTGCTGCCATTGGTCTCCTCTTGACATGTCCATACCATCTTAATCTTCCCTCTCGTATTTTATCTGCATAGAAGCCACTTCTAACTTCTGTCGAAACACTTCGTTTCTTATCCTATCCAGTCTTGTATGGCCACACATCCACCTTAGCATTCGCATTTCCGCAACCTCTATTTGTTTCTCGTGCGATTTCTTTATGGCCCAGCAGTCTGTCCCATATAGCATAGCTGGGCGTACCGCCACTCTGTATAGTTTTCCCTTAAGTTTTGCTGGAAACCTCTTATCACATAGGATCCCTGATGCTGCTCTCCACTTGCACCATCCTGCTTGGACACGGTGAGCTACATCGCTGTGTATCTCTCCGTCCTCCTGCAGGTACGAGCCCAGGTATTTGAACCTAGATGTCTGTGGGACCGGCATGCCCTGGATACTGATTTGGGTGTCCTCTTCGTCGTCGCCACCAAGTTACAATGCATGTATTCCGTCTTAGAGCGACTTATCGTTAATCCTCTGCTCTCTAGCGCTGCTCTCCACTGCTCTAGCTTGTCGTTAAGCATCATTTTAGATTCTGATATTAGGACAATATCATCCGCGAAGAGCATGCACCACGGGACTGCCTGTTGTATTGACTTAGTCATCTCATCCAACACTAGTGCGAAGAGAATGGGCTCAATGCCGATCCTTGATGGAGTCCCACTTCCACTGAGAACGAGTCTGTGTCTCCTACCGGTGCTCGCACACATGTTTTTGCCCCGTCATACATATCCTTAATTAATTTGATATACCTCTCTGGTACCCCTCTATGTCGTAGACTTTCCCAAATTAGTTGTCTCGGTACACTGTCATAGGCCTTTTCTAGGTCGATGAATACCATATGGAGGTCCCTTTTCTTTTCTCTATATTCTCCATTATCCGTCTTATGACGTGTATGGCTTCAGTTGCAGAGCGTCCTGGCATAAATCCAAATTGGTTTATTGCTATCTGGGTTTCCCGTCTAATTCTCGTGTCGATAACTCTTTCCCATAGTTTCATCGTGTGACTCAGTAGCTTTATTCCCCTGTAGTTTTCGCATCCTTGGATATCTCCTTTTTTCTTATATATGGGGACTATGACACTGGTTCTCCACTGGTCTGGCATCTTCCCTGTCTTAAAGATAGTGTTAAATAGATCTGTTAGCCATTGGAGACCCTCATCACCCAGGCATTTCCACACCTCAATCGGTATGTTGTCTGGCCCCACCGCTTTAGCCCTTCCCATTTCTTCATAGCTCTTTTAACTTCGTCAACCGTGATGCTTCTACAATAGCATTGGTTTTGTTGCGTTGTTTGGGTTGTTCCATCCATCTCAGTTTGTTGATTTGGATTCCTTATGTTATATAGGTTATCGAAGTAAGTTTTCCATCGCACCTTGATATCTTTCTCGTTCACCAAAACCTTTCCATCCGCAGCCTTTATGAACTTGACCATTGTTAGGTCCTGTCTTCTTCTTTCTCTTGCCTTGGCTATCTTGAACATGTCATGCTCTCCTTCTTTCGTCTCTAATCGGTTATACATCCTTTCATATGCCGTGTTCTTTGCCTCTGACACCGATTTTTTCGCCTGTCTCTTAGCCTCCTTGTACTTTTGTTTTAGCTCTGCGTGTTCTGCCTCACTGTTACATCGTATAAGCTCTCTAAAAGTTTGTTGTTTGATACGTATCTTCTCCTGTACAATTTCGTTCCACCACCATGATTCCTGATGACCAACTGTCCTTTTTGTTGTAACTCCAAGCGTTTCTTTAGCTGCTTGTATGAGCCTAGTTGCCATAACCTCCCACTTTTAGTTTGCATCTTCCTGTGGCCCAGTTTGGTTCATTGGTATGACTTTATCTCTAAAAATGGTAATCTTTTCGTCTTTGAGCTGACCCCATCTGATCTTGGGTGTGATTCTCCTGTTACGTTGGGCAATTGGCCTCTTGACGCGTATATCCGCCACCAACATATGGTGTTGCGTCACAACCGTCTCTCCCGGGATTGCTTTACAATCTTTCCACGAGCTATGCTCTTCTCTCCTCGTCAATATATAATCTATCTGCGTGTGTCTCCCGCCGCTGCTAAACGTGATTAGATGCGAGTCTCTTTTCTTAAAGAACGAATTTATGATGCCTAAGTCATGTGCTACTGCAAATTCAAGAAGCTCCCTACCGCCGTCATTCCTAAGACCATACCCGTATCCTCCGTGTACCAGTTGGAAATGCTCATTATCCCTTCCGATATGTCCATTAAAATCTCCTCCTATGTATAACTTTTCTTCTCTAGGTATGTCAGCTATAACGTGGTCTAAACTCTCCCAGAATGTTTTTCTTTCCGTTTCCCCTAGTCCAACATGAGGTGCATACGTACTAACTACCGTCACTACCTCATCTCCTATTATTATTCTTAACAACATAATTCTATCATTGTATCTTTTCACCTCCACTACATTGTCTTGGAGTTCCTTAGCAACTAGAAAACCTACTCCGTTTTTAGCTCCATCAGACCCTGAATACCATAGTTTATAACTATCGCACTCTTTTGCTCTCCCACCTCGCCATCTAGTCTCCTGCAGGCATGCTATGTGTACCCTACGTTTCTTCAGCACATCAATTAACTCTAATAACTTACTGGTTAAGGTTCCTACATTCCACGATGCTATTCTTAATCTACAGACCTTATTCCCTGTCTTCGCACCTCTCCTCACTGAACATGATCTCGGGGCAGCATAATGGCTCCTACTATCTATTATACCAGACAGAGTCTACTAAAACCACCAAGAAATATAAAGCACGGACAAGAAAAGCAGGATTCACACAAGTTAAATAAGCAAATCAGCAGAATTCACACAAGTTAAATAGGCAAGACTAACCCAGACTAAAATAAACAAGACTAACCCAGACTAAAATAAACCAGAAAAACAAATCAGCAGAACACAGGTCACACAAATGGTGCACAAATGATGCACCAGTAATCAACTAAACCGCAAGTTATAACCACTAATCAAGGACAACAGAAAACAGATCACACAAATGATGCACCAACAACCAGAATATCTCAACAGGTGCTGGTACTCCTAACCCAGCCAATATCAACCTAAACTAGAAACTAAAGAGAGAGATGGAACAATCTCACCAGATGTACCGTTCTTCAGATTTGCCCTAGATTTGGCAACCTTTAGCAGAGGTCGATCGGGATCGATAGAGGTGCTCGATTGTGGTCGATCGAGAAGCAGAAGTCGAGAGATGCTCTCGGCTGCGTAAACCTCAGATCGAGAAGCAGTGGTCGATCGAGAAGCAGAGGTCGATCGAGAAGCAGTGGTCGATCGAGAAGCAGTTCTGCGTAAACTTCAGATTTGCCCTAGAAGCAGTGGTCGATCGAGAAGCAGATCGAGAAGCAGTGGTCGATCGTGAACCTCAGAGCTAGAAGCAGCGGTCGATCGAGACGCAGAGGTCGAGGAGCAGATCGAGAAGCCTGTGCTCTCGAAGGGGTCGGGTAGAAGGGGTCGAGGGATGTTCTCGAAGGGGTCGGGTAGAAGGGGTCGGGTAGAAGTGGTCGAGAAGCAGAGGTCGAGATGTTCGGGGGGGGGGGGGGCGGTGGTCGCCGGTGGGGGGGGGGAGAGGTGGTCGGAGATTTGACCGTTTGAGAGTTTTGCAGAGAGAGAGTTTTGCAGAGAGAGAGAGTGTTTTTTTTTTTTTTTTTTTTTTTTTTTTTTTTAATGAAAAATAGAAATCAATTTTCCTTACTCTATTAGTAAACTCATTCAAAGTGTTTTTAAACCCTGTAAAAGTACTCAATGTGAATTTTTATCATAAATGTTTATTTTTTTTATAACTAAGTAACTTAAACAAATATATAAATCTTGATTACTATTTAATAGGTTTTCTAATTTTTCTCAAAGTACGAGGTAATAGTGCAGAAAAATATTCACTACATAAGAGCATTCACAACCCGTGCCCTATAAATGTGAGTGTGTTTGGTATATATATGGAATGATTTTGAGTGGTTGTGAGTGAAGGAGAGAGAAAATGTTATTGTGGATTGGTATATTTGAAGAATCACTGTACAATCCTTATAATTTTTTAATATTTTTGAAAGTGATTGTGAGTGAAGGAGAGAGAAAAGGTAATGAAAAGGTATAAAAATATATTATTTATTGAAAGGAGAGAGAAGAAGTAATGATTTTTAGTGTAATTATATGGATAAAGATAAGGAATGGACTGTGAATGCTCTAAAAACAATATTTGTAATTGCTATCACTCAATACCAACTAAATTTTATATATATTCTTTCAAATAGTTTAACTTAAGATCTTTTAGTATTTCGAAAAAGTTTAAGACTGGAAAATTGATGGGTTGAGTTTTCTGATACAAAATATTTGACTGATTTTATTAATAAAAAATTTTGATTACTACTATTTAATAATTTTTCTGTACTGATAAAATATTGTTAGAGGTGGTGAGAAAATAGGGGGGGGGTGGGGGGGGGGTGGGTGGGGGGGTGGGTTGGTATAATAATAAATATTATGGTGCAAATAATGCGGAGAAGAAGCGGGAGCTAGCGGAGGTGCCGACCATTCTTCCAACACCACCTGCCTTCGCGTTCAAGCAAATGCTTCTCAACACTTCCATTTTCTCTAATCCTTTGACTTTTTCTTGCTTTTAATTAATTTTTTTTTTCAAAATTAACAAATTATTATGAAAGCACACATATCATCCGTATATTCTTTGAATAATTTATATTTCAATCTCTCTGGATTTTTTATATAAGTTAAGATGGGCTCGCTCTATATAGCGGTGTTCAACGGAATAGATCGCATTAACCGGATCTCATGAAGTGAATCTAATTTTTTTATTTTAACAAATTTTTCCTTTTGTATTCCTCCTAAACATGCAAGTCAAAGAAATTTGCATTTTTGTTGGAGGCAACACCAAAGTTTTATTTTCTTAATATGGATTGTAATAACTTAAAATAATCTCAAGGGCAACTTAACCCTAGTAATCAAGCTTCTAATTATAAGTATTTTCTAATTAACATTCACTATTTTAGTAGTTTAAGTCATTTAACGACTAAATAGAGCATATATGAATCCTAATTACTATTTGGTATTTTTTTGTATTTAATTCAAATTTAAAATTATAAAAATTGGTAACTTTTACCTAATTTTTTAAAAGCTTAACTAAAAGTAAAATTCAATTCAAAATTCATCCATGATGCATTTAACAACTTATACCCCCGGGTTGATGCTTGTGTAAACCATCAATTAGTTTAACCGGGATATCATATGTTCATCACAAACAACTAATTAATGTAAAAGTATATTGCATATAGTAAAAAATATATAAGAAGTCAATTCCATGTCAAATATATATATTTTTTAGTATTTGTTATAATATTCCATTATTTATTTTGCATGTAATTTTATGTTTGGGCTGGATTTGTAACGATGGTTTGTAGTTGTGATGGCTAGGGTAGCTCATCCAACTAGTAGGCTAAGCTTTAAATTTTTATTGATACAGATTGATTATAATTAGAATATATAATAAAAGCTTAACAAATTTAAACGACTAAAAGCTGAATGATTTTATAAAACACTTAAAAAGACTTGATTACTATTATCAGAAATTGCCTCTTAATAAAACGCTGAGAAAACATCTAGAGGAAACATGAAAAAAATGGCTTAATTGATATGATCCCTTCATCATAAGGGTAACACTATTGATTCCTGTACGTAACTATATGTAGCACGTCACGTATATTATATTAGACAGAAGCTTTATACACAACATTATGTATCAAAAAGTTGTTTTGACTAGGTTTTCTATATCTAATATATTAATATTGTATGTATCATTCTCACTTAAAATGACTAAATCTCTCTCTTTTTGCCTCTTGTTTTCCACCAACCCATGTAATATGCTTTTCTGTTTTAATATCACTTTCAAGTAGTTGTAAAACACAATTCTATAAAGGTATATGATGGCAACCCCATATTGTCCGCGATAAACGACGGGATGATGGCACATATCTTATCCTCTAAAGCGTCAATCCCGAATGAAATAAGACACAATTAAATCATATTCCAATTAACCCTGTCTTACGCCGAGCCATTTCTCCAAATGCATAGTACGTACCAAGATATGTAGAAGAATCTTACAAGACATTTTCATTTTTTTAAAATTGAACTTCATTAAACACAAAAAACGACAACTATCTCCAAGAAAGAGACAACAGACAAAAAACCACAAAAATCCACAGAAAACCGAACAAAACAAACATACTACGTTACATCAAAAGAGCACCACCGCGACCAATCCGCAATCCCTCCCTTAAATCTATTTTTATACCAAAGATACCCCCACGCCTTGATGTCCGCCACCAATTTCACCACGTTCGTGTCTGTGCCATTAAAAATCTTCTCGTTCCTTGCTTTCCACACTCTCCAACACGTAATGATAATAATGCCTTGCAAAACCTCCTTTTTAACACCCGAGACGCCACTATGCTCATGGATCAATACTATGTCCTTCACATGGAATACGAACGGCCTAGGAATACCACACCACGAGGCAATCTTATCCCCACCCCCGATCACAATAGCGCAACCCGTTAGAATATGTTCGATCGACTCATCATAAGAATGACACCAAACACAAGAAGGATTATCCACCATAATACTCCTCCTTGCTAGCGCCGTTTTAGTAGGAAGACGATCCAAAAACGCGCGCCACATAAAAATATTACATTTGGAAGGCACCCAAGAACTCCATTTGAACACACATGAGGAAGCATTAATCGCCCCTCTGAGCCATTTTTTGACTTCGGCTACTTCGAAGCCACCACTTCCCCCGTTAGCCCAATACCATTCATCGTCTCTATCATTCAATGTAATCGGATGTAGTAACAATTCAAGCGAGATTTTCATAATAACATCCCGATTGATTCATCATCCATTAAACAAGTCACAGAAACGATCAAACGAATACTTTAAGTGGATTCATAAAACCTTCAAGGCAGTCCCTTTTAATTTTTTACTTACTAGAACCCATTGGCGAAGTATTATAGGGCCCGGGAACCCCCCCCCCCCCACCTCTTTTTTTTCGTCAATAGTGTTATTTTTTTGTTCGACGGTGTAAATTTTTTATCCGGTAATGTAAATTTTTAACATATGACGAGTTTGCCCCCCCCCCCCAAAAAAAAAGTAATTTCGCCCACGCCCCCTATAAAATTATTCAAGCTCCGTCGCTGCTTGAACCGACAGTGAAATGTTTGCCTCTTGCAAAGAGACCTCAAATCTTTTTACTCTAATCTTTTTACTCTAATAAAAGAGTAATTGAGAAGCCACGTGGCAGCACCACAATCATCCTAACTAAAATTTTCTCGCTTCTCTCTCTTCTTAAATTTTTTTTTGAACGGTCTCTCTCTTTTTAAATAATTACCTTAATTACTAATATAATATTTAACATTCTTTTATATGGAATAAATTAAAAAAGAGATCTATTTATTAATGTTATTTCTAAATAAGCAAATATTTTATAAAATAATTAATGTTTCTAAAGCATAAAAGTTTTTTAAAATACGAAATATTTTAAAATTGGTATTTTTAAAAATTCTTTTTAATTAAATTTGAGAGTTAAGTAGGCCGGGTTGTACAAAAAGTTCGTGGCTCAAAGTTCGCTTGAGAAAAGCTCGAGAAAAGCTCGGCTTGCAAAAAGCTCGTATCTAAACGAGTCGAACTCGAGCCAGGGTTAGCTCGGTTCGAGCTCGGCTCGTGGCTCGGTTCGTTGGCTATGCTCGTGACTCGGTGCATATATATATGTGTATATATATATGTGTCTGTGTGTGTGTATATATATATAGTATAATAATAATGATTATTATTACCACTACTATTATTATGATTATTATTTTTATATTAGGATTTAAAAAAGTTTTCTTAAAATAAAAATGAATTCTTTTTAGAAACATTAAGTATTTTATTTAAAAAATATATAACTTGATAGTAACTGTTTATATTCAAAATAATGATCTTTGTTTCCTTAAGTACGGAGTACCCAATAAAAGGTAAAAACCCTAATATATTTTTTATATTTTTCATATAATTAATGTGAAAAAATAAAAACAAATTTTAAATCGATCCGGCTCGGACGAGCCACGAGCTGACTCGAGCTTTTCACGAGCTGAACTCGAGCCTGTTTTTTGAGCTCGTTAAAATTTTCAAGCCGGCTTTGGCTCGGCTCGATAAGCTTCGAGCTCGAGCTCGAAGCCATCCTGGCTCTGCTCGTTTACTGTCCTAATAATAAGAAAACTTTTTAAAAATGACATTTTTATACGGTTTGTTTTAGAATAAAATGTTTACTTTTTTGGAAAAAATTTAAAAATAAAATTTTAAAAAATTGATATCACTGTTTTATTAGTTATAGTTAGTCATATCATATATTAAAATATTATTTTATAATTAATAAATTTTATTATATTGATATTTTATTTATTTAACATCTATAATACACAGATAAGAAAGTAAGGAGCATAGAAGACATATATAGGCCAGTGACCAAAGCCACTAGATGTTTACATCATGGTGGTCACTGAACTTAAAGATCATAATTAAATTGTGTAAGTTAAGAACCGTATGTATATAAACCTTAACTAGATATTAAAACCGTACTTTGCCGCGGATTTCTTTTGGGTTTGAAGTATTTTTTTAAACTGTAATCATTGTGTTGACGTAGGTAAAAAGGACACTGTTAAATAATGAAAGAGTTAATATTTCGTCATACAAAAAAATAATAAGATATGACCAATTATATATCAAATATATTATTGTAACCATAACCACTTATAAGTACATAACAACACAATAATCATATTATGCATTTATACGTGATGCTTGATAGATTTAGTGGAAGAGAGAATAAGAGCGAGTAAACAGTTATGCAATTGTCTTACGTATCACAATTAAAGCCAAACAATACAATTCTTTATATTATGTACTTTGTTTTTACCATCCCTTTACAAATAAGCAATTTCGTATATCATATCACCACTAAACTTACAACATTATATATGTCCTCGTATTATTCTATTTTCATATGAAAACTATATATTGTGCGTCTACAACTTTTATTTAGGGAAATATGTAATCCTCTATTCTAAGCATCACATATAAATGTATTATATGATTATTATGTTTCTTTGTACATATAGTTGGTTATGTTTTAAATAGCATTACATAATGCGATCATTATTATTTTTTACCGTGTGTTAATTGTGTGCATCAATGCAATTCATCATTCATAAATTAAATTATTTTTTGGTTCAAATCGATATTTAAATGGAGTGAACTTTTATAAATGTGATCAAATAAATCTCAAAAATAGTATGTAAAAAGGATTATTTATGTGTACGTCTCAAAACCTTGATAATTGGCCAATGTTTGAAGCAAATTATTAACTACCTTCTCAATTTTAAACCTATTTTAAACATAATGAAAAATATTAGTCGGATCTCAAAAAACACTAAACACGGTGAATCTTTTTTTGAAGTCCACTAACAAAGCACATATACACCGTCTCTTTGCAATGCTCGGTCACCATCACCACCCATCTCCAACCTCTTGCAATGTCCGGTCAGCACCACACCCATCTCCAACCAGCATAACCATCGCCGCCCACCACCACCACAACCAACGTAGAGCCACCGCAGATCCACTTAACAACCCATTCTCTCTTTCTCTCTCTCCCTGTAACACCACCATCATCACTACAACAACCAACGCAACACAACCACTACAAGAACCATCGCAGCAGACCACTACAAGAACCATCGCAGCAGACCACTCACCACCACAAATATAGTCGATCGGGAGAGAGGAATTAAGATTCCAAGTGACGCCTGAGAATGAATGTTGGTCGCTGAAAACATATCGGAGTTAAACGAAGAAAGCAGTACAGAAGGTGAGGGCCGCTGTCATAGCTCCGGCAGTGGCGGTTTTCGAGATCCCCCACCATATAATCTCAATCGTTGCAATACGGACGTGTACCTCTAGCTTTATCACTTGTACTTTAGTGGTTGTGCTTTTGAGATTTGTACAATATGCATCGCTATTGGTACGGTGGCACTGTAGCCACCGACCAAAGCTAATAATACATATTATAATGTAATATATAATACCTAATATTTAATTGGTTATATAGAGCCATTGATTTATTTTATAATTGTATAAACCTTGATACCATGCGGGATAAAGGTGTAACACCCCGGATATATGTAAGTTGTGTCAGACATTTATAGATTTGATGCATTACTATTAAGAGTTGATGGACTACCGTCATGGGTTGATGCATATGCATGTAAATCTAATTAAATGGTGTGTCATATTTGATTTATGTATATTGCAATTAGTTTGATACATATGTATATAATTAGCCTGATGCACATATATAACACTACATCTAATTACAATAATGTATGTGTTTTTTCTATTGCAATGTTGTGTCTAACTTTTTATGTTCGGGTTAGTGTGGTTATTAGCTTGATGCACATATATACCAATGGTGGCTCAGCTCTTTGATTCGCTATGTAATCATGAGTATTGATGCACGTATTCAAAAGTCTATCATTCATATTGCTTGATTTTTAGATTTAGCTCAAAAGTAAAGAAAATGAGTTTTAAAGACTGCAAGTCAAATCAAACAACAGTCAAATATAACAATTCTTGCTATTTTCTCACCGGAAAATTCCAAACACATTATGCGCAAACGTATATAATATAAAAATTCAATTATAAATTATTGTTAGTCAACAAAAAATGATTGTTGTCATTGTAGAGGCCATTATGGTGATAAAAGAAACTTGTCATCTATGTCAAGAAAATGTATAGAAAGTAAATGACACGTCGTTGTAGATGCCATAATGTGAACCTTGTGGTGATGACTTGTTATCGCCATAAACCTGATCTGTGGTGACAACACAGTGTTGTCGTCATACGTCTTCTCCCAATAGCTCTAGTTTCTTGAAATGGATTCAAGAATGGTGTACATTATATTGATGTAGAGTGGTAAGGAAAATGACAGATCGAAGAGAAAGAATATTAAAACATCTGTTATAATGTCTAGGTTACAAGAAAGATAACAATTTCATGTGCTTCAATATAAAAGTCTTTTTATATTACTCTCAAATATACATAGTTCGATACAAGGACATATATGGAGGATCACAATGACCTCAGAAAAATAAAGTCGAATACACATTATTACAACACTGATTATACATCAAATAAAAATCATTCAGCCACAAGAATCAATATATAGTAATTAACCTCATTACCTCAATAATTAAATGGATATATGAATATCTTACAACCAGAAACCTCAAGCATTGTAACGGTAATAATATGAAGAAGCAGAACTGACCTAATTGTTGATCCCTAGATCCCATGGTTTACCAAGAATCTCAAATCACTGAACTGATGCTACAAACAATATAAACACATCAGCTACCATCAATGATATACATATATCATTTCTTGTTAATACCTACTTTATGAGTGGCCTTATCTTGATAGTCAGTTATTTAGGAAATATATATGAACTTATATTAAACTAGATTATTACCTCTTGAGAAGGTCCCAAAGTATTCTGATAATTGAACAAGAAGTATGGGCTCCAATTGCTTGACATCATGGATGAATTATCATCAACAATCCCTTGCTTAAACTGAAAATGAGAGCTCGGATATTCGGCTCCATTGGTTAACTGAACTCCAAAGGGATCGATGGTTCTAATCGATTCGTAGTGCGGTCCACAACCCGATCCAAACAGGGTCCAAGATTTGCATATTGATCACTGCCTTCACCATCACCATCACAACCAAATTTGATATTCCTCTTTTCATTTGCTCTCTTCCTTGCTCTTGCCCTTGCTTTTGCTCTTGTTTTTTTAGCTAAAGAGTGATCAATCAAAGACATAACTTCACATTCTGAAGCAGAAGATGAACTGCTTAATGCACCCTTGAGGCTGCAGCTCTGATTCAACTGTTGGGGTTGGAGATCTAGAATAGCATGTTGTGACTTCATAAGCAGCCACTCAACAGTATTGCTAGCTTTATCAAACCCTAGCATATCTTGCAACTTAAAGAACTTTTTTGCAACATCAATGGACAGTCTCATTCGTCGGTCCCTCGGGCCTCGAGCGGTGTTGATCTTGCTGTGACGATCTTTTTTCGACGATCTCTTGCGTGTTAAATAGTTAGTTTGAAGATTCACATGACTGTTGAAGGGATCTCCAGCATCAGTGGCATGAAATTGTCCATTGTTGTAGCTATATTTCTCCATGGTGGACTGGATATTAGTGGTCTTAGGATTTGAGGTTACATGGTTGTAGTAGCTGAAAGAAGTCATGCTTTGTTGGTAAATAGTAGAGAAAGAGGTGTTGCCAATATTGCTGTTGGAATGATGCATCATTTTCGTCTACCCTATGGAAGGCTATCACTATGTATATATAGTGTACGTTAACTTTATGAGTAAGTGAAGGAGCTAGCTTAATTTGTGAAAGAGACACCTCAATTTGAACTTGCTATCAAACGCTTATGAGATTTTTAGTGGTTTGTAGATAATCCATTCTGTGAGGTAGTGGATTATGATGTTTTTGAGTTTGTAGCGTCTCGTGTTGCAAGCAAACTCTCTACTAAGTTGATATGGCATGCTAACTGATCAAGAGGGAGGTGACAAGTGGCTTAGTTGTGCGTAAAGATGAGAGTCAACTATATTGACCGACGGATTCACGGTTATATAAATAAAGAAAAAAGCCTTCTTATGTAATTTGTTGCTAAAAATATTTTTTGGATCAAACTAAAATAATATTATGAATCACAATTTTGAGACAAAAAAGCATAAGGTAAACTCAATACACAAGACTACCAAATGCATGTGTACATCTCAGGAGTCAAGTGTTGGCTTGGTCACTTTACACCTTATATAAATACACATTCTTACATATATTTGTGTATGAATTTGTTTTCCTAACTCGAACTCGTAATCTTTATGTCACATTATTTGTGTCCTTATAAGGTCCGTTAAAAGTATCATTTTTCAGATATATTAACATGCAGACTGGCTTGAACCGAACCCTAGGTTACGCTCACATCTCTTTGTACTCGAATAATGACCCCTTACTTACTAGGTCCATATGTGAGTAGTATTAGGGAAATGATTGAGTAAAAAGAAGAGGTCCCACGCTCTTATTATTAATGTACCATGCCGGTGGATGACAACGAGATATATATTGAACATATGGAAGCCTAATAATGAGTGCTTTCTTTTCAATTTACTTTATTAGCTACTATACAGCAGCATGCCCCTTTTGAGTGTACCTACTTACTCCTGAAACAACCAAGTATACGCATACCATGCTCTCTTGTTGTTACTTGCAAACAACTCAACACACCATCTACTATTTATTGCTAAATTTGATCATTTTTTCAATTCCCCTGAAAACTCTTATATATATGTACTTGGGTATGACTAAAAATATATCTAGGTTTTGTATTTAGGAATTACATCTTAACTTGTGTGCGGGTGCGTGTGTATTATATGTATATAACGAGGTTTATTATGTTATTAAGATATATTTTCCCCGAAGATGCATATATAGGACGCTGAATACTAGACCTTTTAATTAGAGTTAACATGTAGTGCAATGGACTATTATTATTTGTGGTTTAACATGTTCCTAACTGTCAATTAAGAGGGAATCACCAGAATGTAAACTGAGAGAGATCAAGCGATGGGGGAAAATTTTCTGATTTGATGTTGATAACTTGAAATAATCTTAGGGTTTAGTTTTCCGATTTGATTTTTATAACTTGAAGTAATCTTACAGAGTTGTTTATATACAAGAAAAAAAGAAACGAAACTAGCTAGCGAACAATCTTGAATGAGAAACTAACAGCTCGCACACCAAACTAAGTTCAGATGACACAAGTTATACATATATGTATGATAACTAGAATAAAGATAACCAGATAATCTTGTGTTGAATTAGGCTAAATTGTATCCAATCAGACACCAACCAACATGTCTGTGTAGGAAATTTGATTAATTAAACATATCATATTAACAACTAATTATCCCCACTGATCACAAACACCGGCTTAATTAGTAAGCTAGCTTCCGGCAATCTCAAAACCTATTTCGCTATATAATCTGCTAACCAAAATATATAACAAATTACAAGAACAAATCAGTAAGAAAGATTGAAATTTGAAATGGCCAATTATACATGAAGTGGAGCTGTGAAATAACAGCAAAGAAAGATTGAGGACTGCAGGAAACTTAATATTACAAGAGTATATATGAACAATACCTTCAAGATCAAGAACTGTTGGCACAAGAGCAAGTAATACTTAACACAATCTACAATTGCATAATATTATGAAGTTCAATATCTTCCGAGACCAACATTAACTGTTATAGGTAAGGTAACAGAAACCACAGCAAGATTTATGGATAATCTTTTGTCAAGAAACATGACAATAAAAAGCTGTAACTGTTGGAATTTTAGGGCACAAACTAAAAGTTATATCAAATCTTACCCCAGAATCGTAATAACTCAATCTAGAGTATGGATTCGTATCACATCGATCTCCATTTTGTGTTCTGATAATCTCGTCAAACTCATAAGAAACATGGGATTAGATGTAGAAGAAAAAAAAAAGAAATTTCGAAATTTAGGGCCAAAGAATTGAGATCTACAGATCTCGTAAACAGACGTGAAGAGAATTAAGGGTAATCACTAATAAAGATTTGTGAACAGAAAAATATCAAGATTTTCAACCTCAGTGAACTATAGTACGTTCACTTTTTTCATCCAGAAGACACTTTGAAGACGAACATGCTGCTAATCTCTTAATCACATTCTCAGCAGACAGAATTATACTATACAAGAACATCGCTATGTGTTGACTGCTGAATATAACAATCAAAATGCGTCTGTTTGTAGGTTCATATGGGGGTTTCTATTAAGGGAAGTTATTAATTAGGGTTACAAAAGCGATCAAGGAAGGATAAAAAAAACTTTTTTTTCACTATTTTATGTGTGACTTGATTTGTAAATGAGTAAATCTCGGTTTTGGTCCCTGTGTTTTGCAAATTGACTTTTGAGTACCAATGTTTATTTTGTCTCCATTTGAGTACTAAATTTTAAAAAGTTGTCTGTTTGAGTACCAAATTTTAAAAAAGTTGTCTGTTTCAGTCCTTTTGACTAACGCTGTTAACATTTTCTGTTAAATTTTTTAAAAAAGACCAAAATACCCCTAAGGGCTATAAATATATCACCGTCTCCACACACACCACATATCACCACCACCACCACACACCACCGCCACCACACACCACCGCCACCACACACCACCGCCGGATCCAAAGCCTCCCCTCCGATCAGGAAGGTCCAACTCACTCTCATCTCTCGATGCTCTGTCTCTCTCGATCTCTCAACTCCGGTGAACCCGAAATCAAGAATTTTCGATCGAAGTTCAAGTGGTTGCGGTCGGTTGAAGGTGATTTGGGGTTCAATGGGTCGAATTCGAAGGTCGACAGAGATGAGGTTGGTGTCGGTCAGAGATGGTGATGGTTGCAATCGGACAGTTCGCAGGTGTGGTTGTGCGAAGGGGCGACGGTTGTGAGGCGGCGGGTGCTCTAGCAAACTGTAAGCTTCTTCGAATGCACATCAACAGCGTGTGCTCTAGCAGACTGTAAGCTTCTTCGAAGCAGCTTTGAATCACCCAATGCGCACAATAATGCGTATTGCTCCAAATACAAACAACATGTTTCAGATTCACAAGAAGAACGCATGATTCTCCGGTAAGATCAGAATTGAATCAACGAAATCAACATGATTCAAATAAGGGTCAATTGGGGTTCGATAAGGTTCAAATCGGGTAACCCGTATGGAAGATGAGATTTAGCATTTACAAATTGGAGTGAAATCGATTCATCACTGTGGAAGAAGATGACAATATGGAATTGATGGTGAGAGCGTGGACTTGTGTGGGTTTTTTACAACGGTCTTTGAGCTTCAGACCGCTGGATTTCATGGTGTTTGTGAATTGACGGATTAAAGTCTTGATTTTTGCTGATCTTGGTGATGATGACGAACATTCATCGTGATTATTGTTGGATATCGACATTAAATCATGTGGGTGTTGATTAAATTGTGTGATGATTGAAGTTTTAGCTGGAGTTCATCACCATTGGCATGTGGTGTGTGGTGGCGGTGGTGTGTGGTGGCGGTGGTGTGCGGTGGTGTGTGGTGGAGATGGTGATATTTTTATAACCCTTAGGGGTATTTTGGTCTTTTTAAAAAATCTAACAGAAAATATTAACACCGTTAGTCAAAAGGACTGAAACAGACAACTTTTTTATAATTTGGTACTCAAATGGAGACAAATAAACGTTAGTACTCAAGTGGAGCCAATTTGCAAAACACAGGGACCAAAACCGAGATTAACTCTTTGTAAATAAAGCCAAACGAAGGGGCTCAAATTCAAACGAGCGGATCCGAATTGATCACTAGCCGATTTTGAACGAGTTCTTTTAAACTTTCTTAAATGAAGATTAAGCCACGTGTTATTCGAATATTTTTAATTTACTTAGTTTTGACTAAGAATTGGTCACTAGCCGATTTTGAACGAGTTTTTTTCAAACTTTCTTAAAATGAAGATTAAAGCCGCGTGTTATTCGAATATCTGTAATTTAACTTAGTTTTGACTCATTGTTAACATATATCGTTGAGTATGTTAGATTAAAATCTATACTATCTAATATAAAAAGTTTTTGGAGGGACACTTGACGGCTTCTCATGAAGTCTAAATTTTTATTTCCTGACTCTCTTTTCTATTATATGATATTGATTTTAAATAGTTAGTAAATTAAATAAATAAATATTCATAATATAAATCTTCTTATGTTAATAAATTATTAAAATATACTAAATTATAACATTTCTATTGTATCTTATCTTAAAATATAATTTTATAATTTTATTTTTATTTTTTGTTATTAATAAATTTTAAAATAATTTAAATTTTATTAATTGCTAATGACATGTAACATACAAAATATTAATAAAGCCTAATAATTTTAATATGTTGAATTTTTCTATCCACGTAACATATGGTTTTCTAACCTAGCTATTTAGGGTATAAACTATAAACTAGGGCATTGTTAACATCTAAAACCTTATATAAATATACAAAACCATTAAAAAAATAAATGACACTAAAAAGTTTAATACGAAAACAAATCAATTTTTAAAAATAAAAACGTCATTTAAAAAGTTTCACTTTAACTGCATATATATAACTGAAAAAGTCAACAGGTTAAAAAAACATAAACCTGGTTTGGTTTTTCTTCTTCCTCGGGGAGGGGGGGGGGTTGATATTGAACATGTGTCGGTGCCCTCAAGTGAAGTAACATGCGCTTAACCAGTCGAGCAACTTATCTCGTAAAAGAATGCAATAGCATGGATGAAGTGTATGATATGTGACGGTAGATTAGCGCTTGCCACAATGTACAATTCAAGTAAGATATATAAGAAATAGTATTCGATGAAATTAAAGTCTTCTATGCAACTAAAAGTAGATATGATTAGAGATTTGCATATCAATATAAAACTATTTTTATTTAACATACTTTTATAGTGATATATATAAAATATCATTCATGCATTCTCTCTGTCTATTGGTAAGCATGTACTAATCCTATAGCCGATGTTTCGGTTTTAAGATTTTTAGACTGTTTGGGATTGTTTTTTTAAACAAATTTTGACTTTTGGAGGTATGAAAAGATCAAAATGCCCCTTTAAAAGTGACCAGAAGTTAAAATTTTAACTTCTGGTGACTTTTAGAGGGGCATTTTGATCTTTTCATCCCTCCAAAAATCAAAAGTTATTTTAAAAAAACAATCCCAAACAGCCTCTTTGTCATTAAGATTGGTTCTAATTGCTTTTTATTAAATCAATTATTTATAAACATATAACAATTAAAAAAAATTACATGTGGGCATATAGGCAGCCATCCTTTTCAAAAAATCTTTTTGCACTACTCAACTTGTGGGCGAAGGCAAACAACTCTTTATCGCACAGTCACACACCGCTTAAAGCCTAAAACAAAGAAAATTTGCTCTGAGAACTGAAATGAAATTGGGGTTTCTGCAGATCGTAATCGCTATCTTCTTTACACGATGTGCGAATAAGCATTAATAATAATTTAGGGTTTTGTGTGCTTATATGTGTTGTAATAAATGAGCTGGAACACAATCGTAAAGTCCTCACAGGCTTTCGCTGCTCACACTTTACTCTTCTGCTTCACGCTTTTGCTCCTTCTCAAACTCGATCACATCGTATTTTACTCATGGTGGTATGTTTAGGGTTTTCTTTACTTCGTTTATGTTACTATTTATCTTCATATGTTGCATGATTTCTGTTTCATACGCTGTTATTGGTTCAAATTGCATTCGTTTTTTGGCGTAATGTTGTGGGTTTGATTATTTGAAACTGAATTAACCCCTGTCAAAAGTTGGGCGTAATTTGAGTTTGCAGAATATATAAAATGTTTGTTTGAGGTTGATGAGTTTATCAATTGGATGATATAACAAATTTGATTACCAAATCAAATGTTATAACTTTTACTGTAGTATCAAACTGTCGATTGCATTCTGTCTAGTTAAAGTGGAATTTGATAAATTACAATGGTTAAGGGCTGCATTAAGTATGTTTTTTTTATCAGGGTTGAGGACTGCCTCTCACAAAGGCAATTATTTAGTTATGAATACTCTGTTGGTACTTAATATGACTTCTTCACTCTCTCAACATTAGAAACAATGATAAGCATTTAACATCAACAAGTTGGACATATGCTATAACTGGAACTTTGATAATTTGTTATATCATTATCCGTTCATACATTAGTTCTTTTTCCGAGTTTAATTTCCTATTTTCTTGATTATGCAGGATCATATTCTTCCCACTTTTCTTATTTCATGCACTTGTTGCCCGAGGAAGGTTTTCTTTACCTGCACCATCAGTTTCCCATGGGCGTCATGTGGGCTTTTTTCTTGTATTATATTATTTTATATTTTTGTATTTTGAAATTTTAAGGGGATAACATTGGTAATCTTGGGATATATGTGAATTAGGTGAATAATAAGGTTTTCCCTAGTTTTATAGTTCTCTTTTCCTTTTGCATAGTTGGCACCATCTCATGCGATTGTTGCGTTACCTTTGCTTGTTGCGTTTGAAGTACTTCTTTGTGTCTTTCTGGAGAGCACATATGGTATAGTGATTTATTGATTGTTGCATTACTTCATAAATATGGCAATCTGCTTAGCCCAAGCTAAATTTAGTAACACAAAAGTTCTTTTCTTTAATCTTGTTTGTTCACACTTCTGAAACCGCTTTGATTTCATTCATACAGTTAAGAGAACTCCCACCGTAAGCTTGAAGGTTGTCTTTCTTCCATTGTTGGCATTTGAATTAACTATTCTTATTGACAATTTCAGGTGATCATTTCTTTTACCTTTTCTAATTACTCTGGCTTTACTGGTTGGAAACTATCCAATCTTGCTAATGGCAACACCTTGTACTCTGGTTTTTTACGATGTGCAGAATGTGCAAAGCTTTACTGCCACGAGATGATGAAATCTTGAGTGATGTTGCAATATGGGAGACACTTCCGGTGAGTTTAGTTCATTGAAATATAAACATGGATGCCTAAACTTTTGTTACATATATTTGGTTTTGGAGAGAGATTTTCATTTATCCATTCACTTTCTTAACATGATGAAATAACCACTGCTAAATGGTTGTTCTATATTCTCAGCATTTTTGGGTTGCTATCTCCATGGTTTTCTTTGTTGCTGGTACCATGTTCACCCTTTTAAAGCTATCTGGTAATGTCCTCCTTAAATGACTATCGTAAATATTTGGTTTATGAAATCCGTTAAAGGTGCTAATTTCTACTGATTTATATACAAATGGGTCGATTTGCCTTTTTTTGTGTGTGCTTTTTGTCTTTGGTGGGTCTGGTCAATTGGTCAAATTAGTATGGCTTAAAGATTCAACTAAAGAGGAAACAGGCCAAATGGGTAAAAAGATCTGAAATGTATATTTGCCATGTCAATTATCATCATTTGTTATTTGTGCTTTAAGTAAATAAGTAATGAAGTGTGTGATCTTAGTGAATTTTTTCAGCATGAACTAGCAAGCACTCACAATATTTGTTTGTAATCTTAGTTTATAATCATAACCATTATACTTGTGCAAATTCTATATTCAGCCGATGTTTGTTTCTAATCACTTCCAGTATTATACTTGTGCAAATTCTATATTCAGCCGATGTTTGTTTCTAATCACTTCCAGTTACCAGGTGACATAAATTCATTAGGCTGGTGGGACTTGCTCATAAATTTCGGGTATAGTTGTTTTTACTTTTTAATGATTTTCCTTCTTTGCATAATTGCAGCTAATACATTCGAGCTATTCTGACATGTTCAAATTCATGTTTTACAGAATTGCAGAGTGCTTTGCGTTTCTTGTTTGCACAAAGTGGTCTAATCCAGTGATTCATAGTAATTCTCAAATACCTGTAGCAAGCTCATCATCCAATGCTATTAGATATCTTGATTGGAACAGTGGTGTAGTGGAATCTACAGAGGATATCTCTGAGAATAGGATGTGTGGTTTACAAGACATAGGTGGCCATGTTATGAAAATTCCCATCATCGTTTTTCAAATCCTCCTTTGTATGCGCTTGGAGGTACATTTAAATTTCACTTTAGTTACATTTTAAAACATCATATCTGGCTTTTTATTGAAAATGAACCATTATTCTCCTGAAAATGAAATAGAAAACTTGCCAAGTAATGTGTTCTTTTGTCCAAAATCAATTGTTTGTTTGTAACAAGGAACCAACTACTACAATTGCAAATTTGATCACCCCTCTGAATTTTTTTGGCATTTCAACCGTTGCAGTTCGGGTCGTATTTTATTGAACACAGGACAAACTTGTAAACCATGAAAAAAAGCTACAATGATAACGATCAAATGGGTCAGAACGGTAAACAGGTCAAAGTTCGCATAATGTGTATATATGTTTTTGTCGTCTTTAATCATGTTATGTAAGAGAATAATAAAAGATATTTCAAAGTTGTTCCATCTCAATTATCCAACGTGCTCATTTTTTCACCTCTAGTTTTAGCGTTCATTAGAATGTGTTATCACACACTTCTAAAACAATTTGTCAATAATTACATTGAGTTGCAGGGAAAACCTGCTGCTGTTAGATTTATCCCTCTTCCTGTTGTCTTCTCTCCCATACTTTTAGTGCAAGGATTAGGAGTAGTTTGTGCAGCATCTAATTTGATCGAGAAAGTCGTCATTTTTCTACGTACTGGGGCCGGTACAGGAATATACTTTACATATGCTGCTAGAGCGCGTGATTCTTTTGGTTTTTTGCTACATGGCTCCAGGTAACTGACCCATTTACTCATAAAGTTGTTGACTGGGGTTATGTTTTATCTCATACGGGTTAAGCCAAAAAGATCTAACTAAAAGGAAGTTGGTCCAAAGGCATCCAATATTCAACTGCATAAAACCTCCTAAATTGATAAAGAAAAGCATTCCCAAGTCAGCTAACCTGTTATGAGTTTTGACCCATTTCACACCCGCCTGACCTGCCCATTTTGCCGCCCTCCGTTATTAATTTGTACAGTTATTGTTTTACTATGTAGGCTGCTTGGCTGGTGGTCAACTGAGGAAAGAAGCCGGGAAGAACAAGCACGGATTTACTACAATGGGTCTTCTGGGCAAGTTCATTTTCTTTATCCTTTTCCTTATAATTACCAGTATACTTTCTCTCTAATTATACTGCATGTGAATCTCAGATACAACACGTTTTCTAGTTACCCACCTGAAATAGTGAAGAGGTTGCCCAAGAAGGATCTAACTGAGGAGGTACTTGTTGCCTATCCCTTTCTCAATTTGCCAAGTTTAAAACTAATTTGGTTAAAAATGTCATATGAGACTTATGACTCTTCCTTTTAAGGTTTGGAAGCTTCAAGCAGCTCTTAATGAGCAAACAGAAATCACAAACTCCAGCCAGCAAAACTATGAGAGACTTCAAAATGTAAGATTATATGAATCTTAATTCTGGTTTCTATCATTTATTCATTTCTTACATAATATAATCACCCTTCTTGAACTTGCGCATTCACAGTGTATAAAATGGTAGTATTATTTTGGATAATGATTTTATACCCCCTAAGTTATAATCTGATCCTTATATGCAAACTTCAGGATAAAATCTTATGTAGGATTTGCTTTGAAAGGGAAATAAACATGGTGTTACTCCCTTGTAGGCATCATATCCTGTGCAGGTACTTATCTTAGATATATTTTATTGTGAAAAAATATATCTGCTCTCTCTAAATTGTTATATCAACTTTGATGCGCTTTCTGTACACAGTATTTGCAGTGACAAATGTCAAAGATGCCCTATTTGTCGTGTTATCATCGAAGTACGCTTGCCAGTATATGGTGCATAACTATTAACTGCGATATTCAGAAGAAAAAGTTTACTTTATATTGTAAATATTTTTTGAAAAATAGTTAGCCCTCGCCTTAGTTGTATAATCCTAGGTGTGCATAGTTGACTGATAGAATTTTTAGTTGGACCATATATCGTTGCTGGTTTTGACTTTTGGTGGACAGTGTAAGGATGTATGTAAGATGCTGTTTGGTTAATCAATTGTCCATGTTTGTTTATTCATAAGAACCCTTTACTAGTATACTCACCTGACCATCAATACCATGCCAATAATCGGATGTGGTAAATTGCATCTTGTGGTGGGTAGGTGACCTTGAATGAATGTTTGATAATAATGTGTAAATATGTCTATAGTATATTTTGTTAGTTGATTGTTTATGTTATTTTTATGTCTCTGAGAACCCGTTACCAATAACTCATCAGACCGACAGTGGGCGGAGCTTGAACATCCCCGTAGGATGGTGGGGGCGAAATTAATTTTTTTAGGGGGGCGAACTCGATATATATATATATAATTTATACTACCGGGCCAAAAATTTACACTAACTGACTAAAGTTTAACACTAACGGACCGATACATAGTTTGCTAATAACAAGATCAGATAAATCTCAGCTTATAGATAGTCAGATATTATTCATGATAGATAACAACAATCAAGTTTATATAATCTATGAAAAACAATAATAAAAATAACACATAGTGTTATCTTCAACACTATAAGTTTTAAAAAATACATTACTGAAATATATTATTGTATACTTCTAATTATAAAACACAATGATAGATAACACGTTTATACAATCTATAGAAATTAATAATGATGACAATAACATAAAATGATCTAAAACGTATAACACAATGATAAATACATATAACAAATGATGTAAAATATATGACACAATGATCGTATAAGACAAAATGAGCTGACGTATTTGACACAATGACAAAAATATTATCCTCTTTAAAACAATAGAAAGACACGTATCAAGTCCATAATTCTTTTTAAACTTTTTAGATTAAATACTATTTTTACTATAACTCTACCCATATTATTATTATTATCATTATCATCATTATTATATAATAGCAGTCAAGATACTCAAAGCAAACAAATTTTTGTTTTAAAAGTAGTTGCATTCTGACTATTTTCTTGAAACCGCTTCCCAGGTTAAACAATTTGTTTGTAACATTTTTTATTTCTGTTTTGGCAACTTGTTTTCATTTGTTACGTCTCTTCTTATCTCCTTACTTGACATATACATATATATCATGTTATTGTCATTATCTTCTATTTTATTAGATAATTGTACTTGTTTATATGAGTTCTATCGTTATGTAAAGGGAACACACAGAAAGAGGGATTTGAACCCACGACTTTCTGGTGATTGGCTAGTTTAAGTGACTTCTCATTGTATGGTAACCTATAAGTTTAGATATTTTAATGTAACGTCTCTTTCTTGGAGAGTAAATGGACATATTTAAGTTTAAACATGAACCACAATCCATGTTTTGAATACCAACAATAAACATAAATGACAAAGGCCGGTAGCATTTATTTTGTAAAGTCATTTGCAATACCATATAATTTTCTTGATATTTTGGTCTTCATAAAATTTATGTTTCAATATCATCATTAATTCTACACCTAAATCTAATCTCTATAAGGGCATCAAGCCCAACCTTTTCATATTTTCAAGCCTCATACTTTTACACTTTGTAAAAACACATATTTGAGATGAGTTGATTGTGATAGTGACTTACTGGCTTTATCTGTTTTTAATTATAATTCAACATGTTATTAGAATATAAATATCTATCACTTATAAATGATATTTATACTTAACAAATGGTTAATTATGAAGATATTTGTGTCATGCTCAACGACTTCTAGCATAAGATTATCACTATCAAGATTGAGCCTGAGCCTATGTACAGGTATTTGAATCAAAGGTGCCAATATTTGAGTTATGATCGATTCAAGTGCGATCGAATGATGATTATCAATGTAAGTTCTACTTAGGATGAATGCTCGTCCAAATAGGACGACGTACATACAACAATATATACATGTGCAAAAACATAACCAGCACATGAACATTTACGTAGTTTAACATGTTATGAGAAACAAACCTAGCTAGTCAATGTAACAAGAGTTTAATGTTATTTTCTCATCTTAAGGTGGAATGAACATTTTAGATAAAAAATATAAAAAATATTATTGTGTAATATATTTGGTACAACGTGTAACCATTAGAAGGTAATATTTGATATTTTATTGTAATTATAAATATATACCATATAAATAATTATCTATACATACATATATAGTTTTTACCACTTTTAGATATTCAGTTATGAAGCTAATGCAGAGTATCTATAAAGTTCTTATTACTCTACATGAATATCACATCATATCTTATGTAATATTTTGATATTCAGGAAATCAATGAAATATTGAAGCAATGGCTCAAAATGTTAAAACAAGGTTTTTAAGAATCTTGTAAATGTCTTAAAATATATTAGAATTGTAGAGAATATAACGTCTATATATTAAAATTGAAGGACGTGTCTGTAAAGCTAGCCACTAATAACTACTTGAGTGAGATTAGTACGTCAATTAGTTCATTTGTAAAGCTTTGGAAGATGCGAGGTATAAATAAGATGGTGATTGCCATTCAAATATACGATGGCCAGATATTTCAAGCTTAAAGGCTATAAATATCTTTTTAAATGGTATAAATTGATGATAAAAAGCTAGAAATAAGCTAATGGGAGCTCAAACTTACAGACACTACCGGTGTTTTCAAACCGTTTTAATAAATTACATTTTTTTCTAAAATTTTTAACTATATAATAAACATAATATTATGCACATGTATACACAATCAAATAGTTAAAAATCATATGCGCAAATTACATGCTAAGTTATATGTGTACAAGACATTACATATAACATATGGGTAGTAACTTAGCTGCATCCTCAAGACTCGCACACAGATCAAGCTACTACCAATTACGCATTTAAATGTGATTTAAATCACATAATCAACCTAAACACATTATACATCTTTTATCTGGATATGTATATTATCCCAAGTGAATGTAATTATCATTTAGAGAGAAATAATAATTAAAATTATGTAATACACAGACAAAAACAAATCAAATCTGAAGCTCATACAAAGGCAAAATTAACACACATATTATTTTAACTTGAAATTGAAATAAAGAGATATATATATAAACCTCAATCTAAACTTGTATTACACATTAAAAAAAAGAAAAAAAAACAAATCAAATTTAAAGCTCTTACAATGAGCACAAATTTTATGAATCACAAAAGCATTAATTATTATCTACATTTTTAACTAAAAGAATAAGAAACATTACACATGAAAGGAACTTTCGTGGATATAAAATAATAAGATATGTTTTAGTAAAAATGCTTTATTTTAGAGTTTCGGAGACAATAACGTTATACAAGTCGATTTCAAATTATTGTTAGTCACTATATAAAGTCTTATTGAAGTCACAATAATAATAATGTTTAAAGGTGATTGATAGATAAATTTTATAGGTGATAGATAAATTTTATTTTAAGTTAACCATGTTTTTATTAAAATAATATTTTTTGTCACACATTCGTTATACATAAACCAATCAAGGCACATGACGGTATTTATAAATTTCTGTAAGAAAATTCTTAGTCATACATATATTTATGTCTACGAATATAGATTATATATATATATATATATATCATGCATGCTATATAATGTTTTTATCTCCAATCATTTGTTTCCGTATTAAAAACCCATGATCGGCTTCTATAATGTTTCATCCGCCTAACTGATATAAGTAATATACTAAGTTGTTTCTAATAAACCGAACTCAAAAAATTGTACAAATTTAATAGGATTATAAACTATTTAAGTTTGTTGTCTTATATTCTACCCCCTTGTTTATTAATATTGAACTATAATACTTATTACTGGCAACGTGTTAAAAACATATCAAAACACGATATTTGACATTTGGCTTAGTTAAAGAAATCGTCATATGTATTGGATAATATTATTAGTTCTAAAATATATTTTGACTTTTATGAGAATTATTTAACAAGTTATATATTAAGCAAATATAATAATGATATAAATTTAAACTCAATGATAAAATTCTTTTCCACAAGAGGTGTTCTTTTTATTATAAATCATATAATTACTCTTATTAAAATATTGCATATGTGTTATTATTATTATTTTTTGAACTCCATGTTAGTTGTTAGAAGTTAGTAACACTAAGTTAGTAATAATTCACCAATAACAAGGTTTAAACATTGCATTTGTGTTATTAGTTACATGTTTTATTTTAGTTTGAGTGAATATAATGAACCTTTTTATCTCAATGAGAAATATACACTAGTACAAAAACATTCTTTTAAAGCGATCAAATTTTTCTATTTAAAACGTTTGGTATAAAAATCGTTGCAAAAGCACAAAAACGCTGTTTACAGACCTAGTGGTTATTATTTTACGGAAGTTAGTTTAATTTAAAACTAGTATTTAATTCAAATAGCGTTGTTTTTGGTTAAACGTTGTATTTGATATTATTGTAAATTCAAATTACGCTGTATTTGGTGTTTTAAAGTAACTCTTTTAATAATATCTTAACTTGAAGCGTTGTTTTTGCTTCAAATGCTATTTTTAAAAATATTAAGTTTTATTTGTTTTGTTATTTACTGAGTTTTTTTTGTAACAAAAATATTAATTTTATATTTTTTGTTAAATTTATATTCTTTATTTTCTATCTTATCCTTAAGGGTTGTTATACTCCTATAAAATATAACCTAACCTAATTCATAATCTAAATTCATATTCATCTTTTCCTCTTTACTTCTCTCATATTATGAAGATCAAACTCTTAAACTTTGATACATTCATTTATTGTTGTTCATGTTAAATCGTTAGAGCGTTTATTGACAGAATACTTCAGGTAATACTATCGATTGATCCTTTATTCTTTTCTGTCTAACTTTACATTTACTTAAACTGAATATTGTTTCATGATCAAAGGAAAAGAGTTGGATAATCTTTTGAACAAACTCATATTTTACAATACAGGATTCTTCATTAAGGTAATATTATTCTCTTTTAACTTTACTTAGATTATTTATATTGATAATCAACCTTCAGATATATGTGTATACGCACATCATTATATTTAATTATAATGATCATTTAGACTTTTAGAAACCTTTTAGATCATACCTATATAGTTTTTAAGGAGAATTTTATATACACCGTATAAACTTGTTAATTATCATATATATACCCAACTAAAACTATGAATGTCATATGCCCTTAAAAACTAGTCAAAATATCATAAAACCCCATTTAATTAAAAACAATTAAAAAGTGTATATTGATTATTTGAAAAGGATATATATGTATATATATGGGATTTTTAAATTTTTATTGGATACGATACTAGGTTAGAACCCATGTATTACATGGGTGGATGTAATAATTTTAAATTCTTGAAATCATTAGTTTTTATAAAAAAAATATATATATTAGATGTCACAACCATCGATAAAGTAAGAAATAATAAATATTTAAGAAATTACAATGACAAGTAATGAAGATTAACAATTATAAAAATATATATTTAAAATATGATATAGTTAAAATTTTATATTTAGTAAATCTTAATAAATTATTAATACAACAAGATTATATTTTAGACATATAATTATTTAGTTTATTTATCTAAAACTCTTTTCATTTAGTATCTTAAAAAACTTACAGGTAATTAAACCAAGTCAAACAAAATCAAGCAAATGATTACGTGAGAAAACCAACATGAGAATGCATATAATCGCGCCACGTATCCTCAAAATCCTTGATTTATAGAATAGATATATTTAGAAAGTTTAAAATAGTATATATGAAACTCTCTATTTTTTATTATTCAATCTCATTTTTAGGAGATATGTACGTTTTTAGTGAGTTGATTATTAAAAAAATCAGTAAATTTCTATTTATACTCAAGCCGATACGGGGGGTCGCCGGGTCTTCTAGTTCACACGCATAGAGTATGTTATTTATACGGATACTTAAGGAGTGAAATATAAATATTATCGATTTTTTTAATAAATAATTACCTTATAAAATGTATATACATACATACATATATACATATATATATGTAATAGAATAAGCAAAATTTAGGTTTATTTATTCTTTTACAACTGTAAATTTATATATTTTTTATTAGTTAAATACGCCAGATGGATCGTAGTCATTGGATGTACAATGTTGGACGTTATCACCCCACATATTCGATCGGCGTGAAAAATTTTCTTAAGATTGCTGAAGATGACCGTATAATAAAAGGAAATGAATCCATTCCGTGTCCCTGTATGACATGCAAAAATTTTACAGAATTTAAGGAAATAAAGGACATCGAGTATCATTTGTTTAGGCATGGTTTCATGTATAATTATACTTGTTGGTCAAAACATGGAGAATCACTTATTAATAATAGCACAACGTCGACCAATGCAGTCATTAATAATGATAAGAACAGTGATCAGTACATCAACGATGATAGTGATAATTTTGATAAGGGCATTGATAATCTAAATGACATGTTCAATGATTTTGAAACTAATGTCGGTGATAATAATCAAGAAAAAGTACAATAGATATTTGTTGATTCAGAAAAACCATTGTATGATGGTTGTGAGAACTTTTCTACACTTAGTGTTGTGTTGAAACTGTTTAACTTAAAGTCAAACTACGAATGAAGTGATATGAGTTTTACAAGTCTATTATTGCTTGTACATGACATGCTTCCTAAAGACAACGACTTGCCCATATCTTTATACCAGGCTAAAAAATTGACGTGTCCGATGGGATTAAAAGTTAAAAGAATACATGCATGTCCGAATGATTGTATGTTGTATAGAAATGAGTTTGAAAAAAATCATAAATGCCTTACTTGTGGTGCATCGAGGTACAAGCGCAAAAATAAAACTGATGAATATGATGATGATGTGACAAAAAATGGACCACCAGCTAAATTATTATGGTATTTCCCCAATATACCGCGACTCAAATGTTTATTTGCTAACGCTAAAGAAGCAAAACTATTGCGTTGGCATGGTGATGAGCGTAAAGATGATGGAAAGTTAAGACATGTGGCAGATTCACTTCAGTGGAGAAATATTGATTATAAATTTCCAGATTTTGGTAATGAGATTAGAAACATACGATTTGGTCTTAGTTCGGATGGCATCAATCCTTTCGGGAACATGAGTAGTCGTCATAGTACTTGGCCAGTTCTTTTATGTATCTACAACCTTCCACCATGGTTATGCATGAAACGAAAATACATAATGATGTCCTTGTTAATTCAGGGTCCAAAACAACCTGGTAATGACATTGATGTTTATTTATCTCCTTTGGTTGATGACATGAAAACACTATGGAATACAGGTGTAAATGTTTATGATGCTTATAAAAAGGAGAACTTTAATATGAGAGCTATGATTTTTTGCACCATAAGTGATTTCCCAGCATATGGCAATTTGTCAGGATATAGTACTAAAGGTAAACAAGCTTGTCCAGTATGTGAAGATGATACAAGTTCAATATGGCTAAATAATTGCAAAAAAACCGTGTATATGGGACATCGGAGATTTCTTTCAATTAATCATCGCTATCGAAAAAAACGAAAGAGTTTGACGGAAAGACCGAGCATCGCACTGTTAGGAAAGGTTTCGATGCATCTGTACGAGTTAAAAATATTAATACTGTGTTAGGAAAAGGATCTCGTGTTGAAAAAGGAGGTAATTGGAAAAAAAGGTCAATTTTTTGGGATCTACCTTACTGGAAATATTTGGAAGTTCGACATTGCCTAGATGTCATGCATATTGAAAAAAACGTATGTGATAGCTTGTTGGGCTTATTATTAAACATTCTGGGAAAAACTAAAGACGGGATTAATATCCGTAGAGATATGGAAGAAATGGGAATACGTAAAGAGCTCGCCCCCGTTGAAAGTGCCAAGGGTATTTATCTCCCACCTGCTTGTTATACAATGTCAAAAGCAGAAAAAACAAAGTTTTGCGAATGTTTACACAGTATTAATGTTCCGTCTAACTATTCAGCAAATATTAAAAGATTGGTGTCAATGAAAGATTGTAAATTACTTGGTATGAAATCTCATGATTGTCATGTTTTAATGACACATATGATACCTATTGCAATTCGTGGATTGTTACCGGAGAACATTAGACATACAATCACAAAACTTTGTTTATTTTTTAACATGATTCACTCAAAAGTTATTGATCCTGAAGTATTAGATGAATGGGAAAAGGATATTTTCATTACCCTTTGATATAATGGTTCATCTAGTATCTCATATCGTACAAGATTGAACCATGGTACAAGATTAAGAATCGCCAAAGAATCATATTATGGTGCCATGGAAGAAATTTGGGAGTTAAATTATCATCTATTCACTATACCTTTATTCAAATGTAAGTGGGTTAACAATCGCACAGGTGTTAAAGTTGACGAATATGGTTTTACACTTGTCGACCTTGCAACAGATGGATATAAGTCAGAACCATTTATTCTCGCAGGTCAAGCCACACAAGTGTTTTTTGTTAATGACACGAGCAAAGCAAGATATCATATAGTATTGCAAGGCAAACGACGTATTCTTGGTGTTGATAATGTTGTTGACGAGGAAGAATACGATCAGTTTGATGATCTACCACCATTTTCTGTCGGCATTCAACAAACGAATGTCTCTGAAACTAATTGCACCACGTACTTACGATCTGACCATGATGAAGGAATATACGTTGATCAACCACGTCAAACTAAAAGATAAAGGTCTGTATTTCTTTATATTAATTGTGCATTTATTTTAAATATTAATGACCTCAAGTTTGATTAAATTATTATATTACCATCAAAATAAAAGTTACAACAACAAAAATCACTACCACTTTTGTATTCTTTATTAGTAATAACTAGTAAAACAGGTATGAAATATATATTTATATATACATATTTAATTTTTGATTTTAAAGAAAGCTTTAAAATACCAAACATATATTTTCATAAATCCTATGTTTAAAAGATCTCAAACAACGTGTATATACCTCAATTAAAGATGAATCAATATATTGGTAGTTTCTATCAATTATTTGCCTGAATTAAAAATGAATTAATATATTGGTAGTTTCTATTTAATTAGTTTTTTGTTTAATATTAAAAGATAGTTGACATACTCAATTTATGTAACCCATTAGGCCACTATTTTCATTTCCTGTGAATTCGCTTAGTATCATGATCACATCCTCCCATTACTTAGAAAAACTAATTAAATCACCCCATAACTTTACCATTCCCCCCATTCCTTTACTGTCATTGCTGTCATTTCTTTTCACCTCCTTTCAACCAATTTCTTTTTAACCTAAACCCCCAATTTACTCAACCTTCAATTTACTCAACCACCCAATTCACTCACTCATAATCCATGGAAATTACTTCTTGCAGATGACGTGAAGAGCCGTAATACATTGCTACTTCGCAAAGACGGCCACCCTTCCCCTTAATAGCTTGTGTCTTGTCGGCAGGAGGTGATACTAGACTACTGCCATTTTGCCGGACATCTAAACGGAAACTACCTGCTATCATTCACATTGTTGTTGAAGGTAATCCTAATTTCTCTAATTTCTATTAGTTTTCTTATGGGTCTGGTTATGTATCACCGGGTCAAGACAAAAATGATCCAAACCCTAGATTTTCTACCTTTTGCAAGGTGATGCTGGTCACCAGCTTTGTTATTGTTGTGATGATTAACATAAATTTTATTTACAAATTTACATGTTTTATAACTTGTTGTTAACTTTGTGTTTCTTGTTTAGAGAAAATGTCTAATAGGCGCACCCGAGGAGCTTCAACATGTAAGAAAAAGTTTAATGATCCAGAAAAATTTACAATTGAATTCTCTAGGGATGGTTTCGCGATCGGTGATAATGCAACGCTTTTTATGTCGTGGGTTGGCATAGAGTTTAGAAAAAGGATTCCTTATTATCAACTTGCCAAAGAGGTAGACAAAAATTGTATGATGAATTATGGGAGTATATTAAGGTATTTTATTTTTTCCTTTAATTTTAAAATATAATACCTGTGAATTTTTATTTTAACCTTTTTTTCTTTAATATGTAGGTATCATGGGGAATACCTAATGATGATGCAAAAAAATACAATTATGAAACTAGGAAAGGTGATAATGAAAAACTTTCGACATACCCTTGTAAACAAATATGTTAAAAAAGATACATTTCCTTTTCAAGATTACGAATATCTCGACAGGAGTAAGTGGGACCCGGCTCGTGTAGGCCGAATGGGATTTGTTGGATTAATGAACTCATGGGAAGATAGGTGGAATCAACTAGTTTCAAGCTACCTATATATAGCTCATATGCAAAACGAAAGTTCAAAGATATATGTCATTAGTAAAGCACATTATAATCCCGTCACAAAGTTATTTGAACTTGGACCACATCTTTTATCAGAATGTGTATTGAAAGGAAGACTTCACGAGTTGGTAAAATTTTATATTCTTATGTAATTCTTACATATTTTATTTTAATCAAGTTATTGATTGTAATATATTATTTTAATAGCATTGTAAAGAGAAAGAGATGAACGTAGATGGTACATTTAACAAATCTGGAAAAAATGTTATTACCGAGGTAGTTGGAAAGGGACGTCAACACGGGGGGCGTACACGGTTAGTTTCTGATGTGATTAGTGTTACGAGCTTATTTTCAAGAAAGAAAATGAAGACTATGGAGGCAAAAGGAGTAAGAGAGGATATAGATGCCATGCACAAATACCAGAATCAAGTTGCTGCAGCTCAGGCGAGGTCGTCTATTTGTCTACCGGAAATTAAGGTAATATAATTTAAGTTTTGTTCATTATCTCCAATATGTTTACTGATATTTTTTACATACTTACAGTCAATAAGTAGTTGTGAACTTGTATGGGCATTCGACGATAGCTATCCCGATTTGGTTTTAGGACATGCACAAGTTTATCCTACTTCTACTAGGATTTTACGTGGAAGCCTAATGCATGAAGATTATGTGAAAGTCCATGTAGATTTTGTAAATGAAACTTGTAAAAGTTTCCCTGTTCCTTCGCTACACAAAGAATGAGGAAGTAACTGATATGGGAAGCACACAAAGAAAGTTCATTCAGTGGCCTGGAAATGCGATAAAGGTATAACTTATACAAATGATAACCGTATATATCTTTATTTAATGTTATGTTAATATTTTTTTATAATACATAGCTTTTAAACAATGGTTCTTCACGACAATCAAGTGCCCAACATCAATACCTTCCACCATATTTTGAGGATTATAGGCCCGTACAGGTAATTGTTTTTTAATTTATAATTAGTTAACATAAATATGATTCTTTATATAATGTAGTTTGATGAAGGAAACACGACATTTCATGAAGAAGGAAACATCAATGCGAGCTTTTTAGATCTGGTAATCAATTTATCCTGTAATACACACATAAAAACTGTACATATTTTTACTTCTAATAATTGTTGTAATAAAAGGTTTCATGGTGTTATTTTTTAATGTAGTTGAGTGACAAGTTCCTTGTGTAACCTACTCATACGGAAGATGTTCCTGATGTTAAAGCTACTAAGGTTCTTGATTCTAACACAACTGAGGATCCTGACACAATAACTAAACTTTTGACAATGGCAAAGTCAAGGCCTAAAAAAATACATAAGTTAGCTGAAAAGTTTGTGCATGTATCTACCCAAACCATCTTAGTAAAAGTTACTTCACTAAGCGGGATGTTTAAAGAAAACTATACTGAGAATGTTGAAATAGAGTCAATGATGAAATTATGTGTCAATGATTGGGCAGAGATTGAAGTCTTGAGTTGGTATACAATGTAAGTTTGCTTATTTTTTGTTTAAATATTCTATGTTAATATTTCCTTTTTACTTTAGTTGGGTGTTATTAACTTTAACTTATTTTTATTTTTCTATTTTAGGTATTTATATACACTTGGGCAACTTAAAGGGTTTGATAAAACTGCATATTTTAATCCTCGAATGATTGAACTTAGTGTGTGCAATACGGATAGCAATTTTGTCATCGATCATATCAAAGATGTCATGGAGCATCATAAGGACAAGGAATATTTTATGGCACCATATTTGGCCAGGTATTATGTTTATTCATGTTTCTTACAATGTTATTATTTATGTTTTTTAAAGATACTAAATTTTAAGTTTTTATAATCCAAGGGACATTGGTTGTTAATTATAATTTTCCGCAATCCCACCAATCATAAATTCTATGGATACATTATCGATTCAATAAAAAAGGGAAAGAATGTTGAGTCTTACGTCATCGTTAAATTATTTGAAAATGCTACAGGAAAAAGAATTTTATGACAAATGGTTAATGTAAGTTTACTTTTCTCTTTTTTATTGTAATTGTTTAATCCTGTATTCCAAATAAATATATGTTAATTCAATATATTTAGTGCTACCAACAATCTCAAGCCTGGGAATGTGGATATTATGTAATGAAAGTCATGTATGATTTTATGATTCGGTGCAAAGAACATCTTGTAAGTATATTTTAAAATCTTATATTTTTTATATTACACTAAATGGAATAAATATATTAAGTTGCAGTCTTAATTTTATCTATCTATCTATTTCAGATGATGCATGACACTAGGCCTCTTAGTCCATGTGAAATTTATCAATTTGTTGAACATACAGTAGAGAACTTTTTGATCACTTTGGGGCTTTGAGATCATGGCAAAATGAATGTAAGTGCTAATCCTATCATTTTTCATTCAAAGTGTGGTGTTGTGGATGCAATATTTTAAGGTTAGGTTCATATATATTTGCATCTAGTCTACAACAATAGGTTATTTTTGTTGTCTATGTTTTATTTCTATTTTAGTTGATATCTTCTGCATGTCACAGCAATAGGTTATTTTTGTTGTCTATGTTTTATTTCTATTTTAATTGATATCTTCTGCATGTCTTTTGTAGTGCACATATATAAAAGTCTGGTCAAGAGAGTAGTTGATTTATGTTTATGGATATACAACACATTGAGTTTCATTCTCTTATTTTACTTTTACTCTCCATACATTTGAATTTGAATACTTAATGTTTCTTAGGAGCCTCATAACTTAGTATATAAGAATTGGGTTTATGTGATTGTCTTTAATATTCAAACAGTTCTCTGTTTATTGTTATAAATGGTTCGAAACTAATAATTAAACTCATTACAGGCGTGGACAAGATTTGTTTCAAGAGATTGACTGACTAGAAGTATCTAACACTTTGACAATTAATGATAGTGGAGTTGGAATGACCAATACTACAAATATGATGTTTTGAAAGCAGGTGGCTTAATGTTTTGATGCGTCTAAGTGTTTTAGATTTGATGAAAAGTTTGGATAGCTTAACTAAAAGTCTATATTTTTATTCAGTTAGTTTAGAGACTTCTCTTGTTACTTAGTTTAGAGGGTTAAAGATATAATGTAATCTAAATATTTGGTGGTGTTGAAATATTGATAGTTTGTGTTTATGTATATAATCTTTGGTTAATTTGTTGCTTTTAAAATTTGCTTTTAAAATTATATGTGCTTGTGTACTCTGTAACAAAAACAGCTATATTAACTTGATAAGAAAAATGGTTGTATTTGATAAGAAAAAGAGTTGTATTTTGATTAGAAAAGTAGCTGCAATAGATAACAAAAACAGCTGTATTAAATTTGCTTGGAATAAAAAAACGTCGTATTTGATTTGTTTTTAATTAATTTTAATCGGGGGAATTGAGCTTTTACAGCAGTTATGGGATATTAGAATTGACGTTTTAGGAAAGTTAATAAAGCGTTTTTCTTGTGTTTTATAAAGCGTTTCCTACTTTTTAAAACGTATATATTTAAAACGCTTGTGAAATCGTTTTAAAAGACTCAAATAACAGCTGTAAAAAGTCTTATTTTTGTACTAGTGATACTAGAGTTTGAGCCTTCTGTCATCTTTCATTATTGTAAATCAGTTACCCTCATTAAATATTGCTTTTATAGTACCCATTACATTTTTCGTTTCATTTGAGTTTAAGTCTTCCCTAATCTTTCATCACACTTTAATAAATAGGCTTGCCTGACCATCTTGGGGTCTAAGACGAAGTGTAAAACTATTGTTTTATTCAAATGTAGTTGTTATAAACAGTGACAAATCTAAGATATTTTGTAAATGGAGAAAGAACCCAACTTCTTAAAGTAGGATTGGACTGTAAAAGATTTCACTAACTTAAAGACATGTTGATGTTAGATGATACCTGCCGAATACCTGAAACCAAACTACTAAAAGTAAAGAATTATTATATATTTGAATATTGATATTTTAAGTCGATTTTTAGGTGAGTTTGAGTTCGGATTCCGGGTAATTAAATCATGATAGTAATTTTTAATGACATAAGTTTATAAACAAGGATCCTAGTTACCCAAGGAACCCCGTAAACATAAAGGATAACAAATAATCAGATATCTTATATGTATAAAAATAATTTTACAATTTATAATCTATCTATACTAATAAAAAAACTTTTGGGATACATGCCACAAATCTACACCTTACATTAAATTTTACCTCACATCTCTCCTACTAAATAACTACATTAACTATTAATCATATTATTTCATTCTTTTTTCATATTAAAAATATTTTTAATAAACTAAGAAATAGATTTTTCTATAAACACGACATGTACATAAATAACTTTATATAAAATAAGAACTTTTTCTAAAATGTCAAATTTTTTAAAATACGAAATTTTTTAAAACATGTGTTTTTACAAAATTAATTTTTATGAAAAAAATAATTAAACTTTAAAGTTATAATAAGAAAATTTCTAAAATTGATCATTTTTAAAACTTTATTATGAAACAAAACGTTAATTTTTTTAAATAAAAAAAGTTCAAAAACTTATATCGTCATTTTATTATTTGAAATCCTAACTCACACAAAACTTCAATTATTTTTGTTTTAAAATATCATTTTATAATTAATAAACTTCCGTTACCAACTGTTTAATATTTACTTGTATACCCGTGTAACCCACGGGATACAAATCTAATTGGGTATAAGAGTAAGCCGACCAAGTCCTAACAAGTGGAGACCAAAATATAACGATTAATTCTGCTAAATAAATTTGTGTCGTCTTCGACGACATATTTAGATTAAAAAAATAAATACTTAGTTGTTTATGTTCACTTCTTTGTTTTTATATATTTACATCTGATATATGTTATCCAATCCTTACATATTGATGAAACAAAACATAATATTACAAATAAATTAAAACATCCGATATTATGCTTAAATTAAACATATCAAAAATTAGAGTAATACTTTTTGTTTAGAATCTAAAGTTTCATGGTAATTATATAAAACACACACACTAAGGTCGATGGAACAGACTTTTAATTTTAACCCTGGAAGTTTTAAAGTTTTGGCTTTACCCCCTCAAATTTCTAAAGTTTTAAATTATATCATATATAATTCAAATTATCGTCGATTTAAAAATAATAATAACTAGCGTGTATGCCCTGATGCGCGTTGCGCATCTTAAAAACGGAGTAAACTGGATCTCAAACAAACGCATATATTCGTAGCATTAAGTTTAGATCATTATAGCCAAAACACATAACGGTTACAGGTTGGCTCAGAACTGATGTCGGGTTGTGGCTGCACACTAAGAGCGGTGTGCCAAGCCAAGACAAAAAACAACGTTTTTCGTCTCATTATAGTCGTAGATAAACCAAAACATCGTTAAATCATCGACATAAATAAGATCAGATTACCCACCAAAAATAACAAAGTCTTGTAGCAAAACCATTCGAATGTATTAAAGCTATAAAGAAATTTCTTTTACCCCTAAAGTCAATGTACAACCATCAAAAAGCAGGAACAACAATAAACACATGTGGAAACATCACCAACACTCACCATTAAACCATATCATCAGCATGAAACCAGATATGCGGTTGGTATCACCGACACGCACACGCCATCATGGCAGCCAACTGGCCACTGACGGTGTTATAATCAACAGATCTAAGACAAGACCGACATGCATCACCATCCATGGACGGCGGCCGGCAGCCGGCAGCCGGCAGCCATGACGTTGCAGGGACACCAAACATACCTTTTAAACAACCATCATATAAACAAAACAGACAATAAACATAGGAAGTAACAACATCAACGCCGGTGACTAAAGCATATCATCAAAACCCAGATTAGGGCCCTCAAATGTGCCAGGTGCCATCATCATCAAGCAGAAGACGGGAAGAACCAGACGTGAGGTCACGCCGACGCCACCAAAGGCGGTCGATAGACCACCGGCGGCGTCAAAATCGGCATATCTGAGCCGGTTTCACCTTCACACCCTCCGGTGGCTCGTTTGCGTTCATCAACGGTTTAGAAGTCGTCTCCATTCCCGATCTGTTGATCTCCGACGACGCCGCCTCCGTCAGACCTCCGGCGACCTACCATGGGTTGTTGAGTCAAGCGTTGGAGACGGTGGCAAGCACAAAGACCCATGCTTTGAATCTTATAAACCACTCTCAATCCTTAGATTAAAAATGAAGGGCTGAGATTTACCAAAACATTATTCTCACTATTCATTGCCATTGCTTTTTAAATATTATGTAATAACGTGGAACCTATCAATGGATCAACTTATATTATATCTTTATTCTATTTCTAGAGTATTCTTAATCTTAGAAATTGGGTTTATAAGACAAAAAGTCTCAAAAGAGAATTCATTAGTAAAAATCATAAAGGTATTGTTGTCTGTTATCATATTACCGGATCGATATAATTTATGAATACATATTAATATGTTTTAAACTAAGTGTATGTTACGATTTTAATCATTTTGGCATGCTAGAGAGAAGGAAATGTATTTACCCGATGATTATACTTATAAATTTTTAAATTTTCTCATGCACGACAAAACCTCCAAAGAATCAACAAAAGAAAAAAAAAGATTAGGCCAATATGAGAACTCGTAAGAGATTATAAAGTTGTTAGATTTAGTCATTTAGAGGGCATAAACTAATATTGGCTCATGAATAAAATTTTCTAATCTTTCTTGTTTAATATTTAATATTTATTTATTTTTTATTTATATACATATGCATATAATTATTTTTAGATTTATTTATAATTATAGCTTAAAACATATAAAATAATATATATTATATAAGTATTTGTCATAAATATAAGTGAAAATTGCATGAATAATCCTGGTGATTTTTGACCATATTACAAGTTTACTTTACGGATTCTAAAAATCGCTACCTTTATCTAACATTTATGAGATGGTTGCAAGTTTAGTCCCCACCATTAATGCTCGTTAGTTTTTTGATGATATGAGGACTAACTTGCAATATTATCAAATCACATGGACTATTTGTGAAATTTTCTTCAAAATTAATAAAAATAAAAAAAATCAATAAAAAAGTATTAATAAATACAAACATAAAAAGGTTACTTTTATTTCTTTTTTTTATTTCGTTCACTTTGTTTTCTAAGCTTCTTTTCACCTTTTTATAACTTTAATTAGATTTTTTCATCTTTGTTTTGAATTTCTTTGAACTTTTATTCAATGTTATTTTTAACTTCTATTTAAATTTTTTATTTTTTGTAGTTTTTATTTGACTTTTAACCTTTTATTTAATATTTTTAACATTTATTTAATTTTTTTATTTCATAGAAAATTACACAAATGGTCCCCAGGGTTTGATAATGTTGCAAGTGTAGTCCCTACATCGTAAAAACTAATAGAAATTAACGATGAGAATTAAACTTGCAATCATTCACAAATATTTGGCTAAGTTTGTAATTTTTAAAATCTAAAGACCAAAATTATAACACGATCAAAGCACAAGTACTATACGTGTAATTTTCTTTAAATATAATATAAAATAATATTTGTCATAAAATATATTAGAAGAAAAATAAAAATATTATATTTATATAGATATTATGTTCTTGAGAATAATTACGCTCGGTATAAAAAGCTTTGGCTCGTTTATCATAATTAAGTCTTGATTTAGGTTCAAGCTCGTTTAATATCTCCACTATTTTCGCTTGTACCAAGTCAAACTTGAGATTACAAACACCTCAACTCATTTACACCCACATGAAATATTGAATTGCAGGACATCATGTTAAAGCAGATGAACCTTTTGTAACAAACCAATTTCATAAAACAAATAAACAATTAACAATAATAATAATAATAATAATATAAAAATTGAAAGTTGTGGACAAGTATGAATTTTGTGAAGAAAAGGTCCAGCCACTGTTGGAGGTATTATTTGATAAAAAAAAAATGACAAAAAAGCCCATCCCTTCAACTTCAATGTGGTCCTATTCCATTAATACAGTTGATACCCAATTCTTATCCTTCACCACCCCTCCTCACTTTTATTCAACATACACCCTTTTCTCTCTTCTCCTCAACCAACATCACTCTGGTACAACCATTGAAGCTACAGGTACAACCATGTCATCATCTAAGGTTTGGAGCAAAGAAGAGGATAAGGCCTTTGAGAATGCCATTGCCAATCATTGGAATCAGGATTCCAAAGAACAATGGGATACAATAGCCTCACTTGTACCTACCAAAACCATTCCAGAGTTGAAACAACATTACCAGCTACTTGTTGAAGATGTTGATGACATTGAAGCTGGACTCATTCCGATTCCCAAGTATCTTGGAGAGGAATCATCATCTTCTTCTACCAAAGACAATAGCAACAGCCATGGAGGATTGAATTCAAATCGACGTTCGTCTTGTAATTACACTAACGGGTTTTCCGGCTTTGCTCATGATTCTGCCGGGCAGAGTGGCGGTAAAGCGAATTCCAGAGCGGAGCAGGAACGTCGGAAAGGGATTCCATGGACAGAAGAAGAGCATAGGTATGTAACTACCACAACTCTTCACTTTTTCCATCCTATTTTACCTCTAAACTAGTATTTATAGAGCCTAAAAAGAGTCTAAAACTCGAAATTATAAATAACTCTAAGAACATCATAATAGCAAGAACATGTATTGTTACATTAATGGTAGAAGTACCATGTTTATGAGTACGAAATGATTGTAGAATTTAAGTATAGACAGTACAAGTTATGGCTTATTTGACCATTGGGAAATGTAATTGTCAGTAACCAATTATTGTTGAGATGAGTATAGTACAACTCTTGTTGCTTAGTGTACAATGCGTAGAGCTATACAACTCATACATCAATATACGGAAAACTTCCGGATGTAACATATTTTGTAGTTATAGTGGGTTTGTAGGTTTACTGGGTGTGTGAGCTAGACATAAAATTAATCATAAACATATTTTAAGAGCAACCAAGGACAACATGATGCTATAGTTTGCGCTTGGTACAACTCCTAATGCATGTTGAACAAATGCAGGCTATTTTTGCTGGGATTGGACAAATTTGGTAAAGGAGACTGGAGAAGCATTTCAAGAAACTATGTGATTTCAAGAACACCAACACAGGTTGCTAGTCATGCTCAAAAATACTTCATAAGATTGAACTCCATGAATAGAGACAGAAGACGAACAAGTATTCATGATATTACAAGTGTAAACAATGGTGACGTGTCATCCCATCAAATCCCGATCACTGGTCAATCAGGTAGTACAAACCCATCAACGGTTGGTGCACCCATGAAACATAGGCCCCATCAACCAAGTATGCCACCAGGTATGGGTATGTATGGAGCACCAATGGGCCATCCGGTTGCTGCTGCTCCTGGCCATATGCCGTCGGCAGTTGGAACTCCGGTGATGATGCCACACAGCCACCATCCACCATATGTTATGCCGGTGGCTTACCCAATGGCTCCACCACCAACAATGCATCAATAAAACACTAAATCTTTGTTAAAGTTTATTTTTTGCCTTTTATGCAATAATTATCCTAGTCATAGTGCTAGCAATTGACAATGCAGTCCAATTGATGAGCTTTTCTTTCACAAGAAATAGGATTGTGAAAGGTTCATCGGGACAAAAAGGGCCAAAGTAACTTTTTAATGATCTGTTTCTGTTGGTTAAAGATTTTCACCAACTGTTGTACATTTTTTCAATCTCACAATCTTTCTCCCTTGCAATGATTTGTACTGAAAAGAATAATGCTAATATGACTTGTACCATTTGCAATGAGAAGTTGTAACTTACTCTGGAAATGTGAAATAGCACTTGATTGATGAGGGGACAGGGAAGATATAGAAAGCGATCTAATGGTGGTTTCTCTTCCAACTTTGTGAGGTCCAAAATGTGACACACAGATGGGTGGTGATTGTCAAACATCATTGTCTGTGGATGTCAAAAAGATGAGAAAAACAAAAAACCATGATAATATCTTCTAAATTAAAATATTAGCCATAATCCCCTCAAAATAAAAAAGATACTACTAATACTCGATGGAAAAAGAGAGTACAAAATGAGGATGACTTGAAGAATTTTTAGAACCATAGTGATGATTCTATACGCTTTCTTGAGTTTAGACGAAGCTGCTCGGAGAGGGTGTGATGTAGAAACTTTTTCCGTCCCATTTTCCACCACAGGGGTACCACAAATCTGCGTTTTTTCTTCTTCTCTGCAAAAGACAGATTAGAATAGATTTAATTAAAAATTTCCACACCCCCTTGAATATAAATTCAGACAGAAGTCATAAATTTTGAACTTGTTTGTGAGATCTCATGTTCAACACCCTCCCATCAAGTAATTAGACTAGATGTCACAAATTACGCCTATTTTGTTATGATGCGTTGATATGAATCATATTTTATGGTCAAATGAGGAATATAATTTTAACAGAAATGGGTCGGGCAGGTCAAAAGTAGCCAAAGAGTATTAACCCATATAATCTACTAAATCCCATTATGAAGAAAACTATTGTTGTTACTATTTCTTATTATTATTAGATTATTCTAATACTAAATTGTTAAAATTAACTTAAAGCACAATGTTATATAGAATATACTTTTTTTTGGATAAAGTGTTTTGGTCAACCCAAACCCGTAAACGATACCAGCTTGACCCACCCATTTTGGCACTTGTACAACCCAACATCACATCTTATTTCACAACAATATATGAGATGCAGAATGAAATTCTATATGAAGAATTGCATAAATGCAAACCCAAATTCCACGAAAATTTTCCAGAGTCTCTCATTTCAATTTAACATTCAATGCTAGTATAGACATGAAATCCGACTTTTAAGTGGTCCGCTCCACATAACACCAAAGATTCCTCAAATCATTTTCAAGAATATCATGCAAAGAGATATCACGAATACGTGATAAAGGTCATCAAGAATTTTGTGTAAAGACCTTCATTTTGTAGAAGTTAGTGTTAGAAAAATATCTTTTTTGATAGCTCAGATAATAATAAATAAAAGGCATGGGACAGAAGATAACAATGAACTCACTTATTTTCTGAATAGCATATGATCCCCATCGTGATTGCAGATTTGAAAGATAGGTCCTAAAGTAGGCCAAAATCTGCTCTGGATCTTCAGAACATCTAGAACAGTCCGGAGTCCAGATTTAGAAGGTACAACGTTTTCCAACATGCTTTCATGGTTTTCTCCAAGCAAAACCTTCATCGCAAAAAACAAATATATTATCATTAAAAATCCCTAATGTATGGAAACTATACCTGAAAAAGGAATAGATACATAACACTTGTGATAAGATTATGCTTGGAGTAGCAACCTTGATTACTGATGTAGCTGATGATGATATTGAACGAAGATTGTAGCTGTAAAAGATATAAATATAAATATATCGTCTTTACGATTCTTGATCAAGAAACAATAACAAATTTGAAAATTGTGAAAAACAAACCCGCCCTCAAGAATAACAAGCAACTTTCCTCTAGATAAAGAAGTCAGCATTTTTGTCATTTGTGCATAACCAGCAGGAGTCACCTACAAGAAAAGATTTTATTAGTTACATAGGAATATGTACACATACACACAAAAAAATTTGATGAATAAAACTCTTACATCACAACATCCAAGTGGATCGCCCCTTGCAGCATCAAATCCAGCTGAAATGATTGTAAAATCAGGTGCGAACTCACGTGCTGCAATCAAGTGAATTCTGAAAGTGAGTACATGAATACACATCCTCACAAAGGTGACATCAAGGGGCATATTATAAAATAACAAAATATAAAGAGATATGAACAGATTTGTTATGGTGCGCAAATTAGAAAAGAGAAGAGTAAAAGGGAAAGGGGGAAAACTAGGCCAGAAATAACCTATTGGAAGCACAATATGCTCAAAAGAAAATATATAATCATTATCTCCAACTCCTCCCCGGCTCCATGGAACATTAACACAGTACCCTTCTCCGCCCATGGAACCAACCTGGCAGAAAAATGTAACGCTCAATGTTATACTATAAGTATTAAGAAAGAAGAATTCAGGTAAATTTATATCATTAGAAAACACACAAAAGCATAGCTTTAACCAAAGCGTTTCCTGCAGAACAGATGTAGACGCATCCACATGATTACAATCCAAAATATTGGGCAAGGGAATCAAGTACCTACCTCATGGGCTGCACCAGTACCAGGATAAAACTTTCCACCTTCATGTCTATGTAAGGATATATACAAAACCTGTAACAAATCAATATTGTCAGATATATATGCATGCAAGTTCATTAAGATAGGTGGCCCATAATGTTATATACAATTATGCAACTATGTTACTTTATATTTGTCCCAGCCTCCATTTATAAGAGAAAAAACAAACATTTATTTGCCATGGTCTCAGGAACTGTGAGTGGGAACTTGTACATAGAAGATGCAACTAGATGCTTCACGTGAAAAAATATATATCATCAACAGGCTGAAGAAAGTAACATCAATGGTTGCAGGGATCACCGTTTTGTTTTGCTCGTATATTTCTTGAGTGCCATTTCCATGGTGTACATCCTGCAAATAGATGTGGACATGTGGTAGATAATTAAATGCTATACTTTTACAACATTTTTATCTATTAAAAGTGTTTTAAAGAAGTTCAGATAAGAATCTGAATTAATTATCCATCAGAATTACCCAATCAAGAATTAACACTTTTTTTGCTCCTGCAGCCTGAGCTGCTGATGCAGCAACTGCAGCATTATTGTGCAAACAGAATCCCATTGCATGTTTACACCAGCATGATGACCTGGAGGACGCACCTGCCACGTCACACACACACACACTGAAGTGTCCAGAGGTAAATGCAGTGACTACATTCATCATAACTTCATATTATTTTACCAGAGCAAATCCATTTTTAGCACGTCCAGAATATATTGCAGAAGCAAGATCAGCACATAATCCTGCTGCCAGTCTAGCAGCAAGTGCTGAATCTTTGTTTGCATAAGTATCAGGAGTGAAATAACTGCCAGACAAGCAATCATAACCAACTTAAATATTTACTTACCACACCTAGTAATACATTGGAGTATTATTAATATATTAATCATCACTAATTAACATACCTAGCAACACATTGGCTTGAAAGTTCAACGGATTCAATGTTTTCATCAGAGTGTACCTTAAAACAAAGATCATGATAATTCGAGGTCAACAAACCACATAATGTTATTTATAACTGTCTAATAATTGATCACTTACAAGCTGACTCTAACTTACCATCAGCAGTTCTTCTCGTGTAATTTCTCTTGCTGAAATCTGATGGCATCTTCCAGGAAATATACCTACGAGGATTTAATAAACCATATTAAGGTAACTTGAGGTGGCCAACATGTCCCATTCATAGAGAAACGAGTCAATCAGCTTGTATATTATAGACAACCGTTCAGATATAGAACATTAGCTAAGATAGAAAAAGGTCAAAAAGATAAACAGGTCAAGACTCAAGAGTCACACCTGCTGTTGCAAGGCTGGCAGCAATTGCTCGAAGACGGTCTGGCCTTTCAGGATGAGGATGAGACTTCCTTTCAACCTACAATATAAAGACCAAGTACATGCATCCAGATAATTACTTTTTAAAATACATAGGCATTAAGAAAATAAAAATTATTAAGGTCAAAAGTTTTAGTAAGAAAACATTTATAAAAATTGAGATATCAGAAACAAGTCTTACCTCCGAGTGAAGCAACATTCTCTCATCAAAACCCACCGCTGTCAGTTTATGTGGGGCCATAGATTGTGAGCAAGTAGCTACATTGATCGAATAAAAAGATCAAGAATATGAAAAATGATGAAAAAGAAGAAACGTCAACATTCAATCTCGATTTGGTTGGCACTCTTTTAAAATTTGATGATGAATATTACCTAGACATATCATTTAATATTTCTTTCTTCATCAGTGTTTTCTAATCTTATCTATCGCTTATTGTTTTGTTACTATGTTTGCATGATATTAGGATATGACACATTCTATTTGATGTGGAGAAGTTTTAGAAACTATTATATTAAATTGGTAAATGGTAACGATGTAAAGAAGCCCATCATTTCTGCATATAGACGTTGGCAGAATTAATTAGCCATTAGCTTGGTGTAACTTGTAAGGATTTGCAAGTTACAAAAAGAATATGATATTTACTGAAATTGTATATGCATACAAGTATACAACATTACAGCCCATACATGTAGCTGAGTTTTTTAAGGGCATTGTAGTTAGTAAGATACTTCTATGAAATATAAAAGCCAAGAAAAAACGTGCTATATTATGGAGCAAAAAAAAATTTTTTTTTCTTTTATAATTCCTAAACCAAAATATTTGAAATACTTCGGGCGTAATGTTTCTAATTAATCTTCCAGTACCAGATAATTCATGCTCATTATTATTTTAGGTCAGCCTCTATGTTCACTGCATGCTTCTGAAATGTGTTAGTCAATGTGCACTTATGTTTCATACTCAGTTCTTTAATCATTTTCTGATCTCCTAGATATATCTAAGGTTTTCATTTTACATGAACTGATGTTATTCCAAAAATTTGATTCAAAAAGAACAAATTTTGGATGAGCAGAGTTTTCTCCTAGAATAAATTTAAAAAAAAAACAAGGTAAATGACCTTTTACTTGACCATAAATAAGCCTCTCATGCAACACTACGGAAAAACACATAAATTAAAGAAACTTATGATTTACACCTTCCAGTTTCCCATTTCGTTCCAATGAATTATTTGAAACTGAATCTGCTTCATGTAAAGGTGATGCAAGAAAGCCATGTCTGAGAATTCCAGATTCTTTATGCTCTCCACATATCTGCATACAAAATGTTTGCAAATTATCAACAAGTATCCACTATAATTAGCAGATATACATCATACATGAGACAAAAATATGACATTAAATAAATTATAAAAGAATATCGTATCATAAAAGGATTTGACATGAGCATACACGGCAATAGATAGCATCATCAATGTTCACCAGTGTACAATTAACACAAAACCATGTTGCAATTGTTAAATGTTTTTCTACAGGCTCCCAATCACTGTCATCTTCATCATCAAATCACCATCTTTGTCATAAATATCCTCAATAGTCATGTCTTCATGCTTCCCTGAATTCTTCTGTAAGTAAACCATATCACAAATTATATATTGCAAATTATCCAAAAAAAGCAAGGAACAATATATAAGACACTAGTCATAGCTAAAGGTTCCAAAATCAGAAGTCCCACAAATTACAAGTTTACAACATCCAAAAAGTTACTATCAGATGATTATCAGATTTGGCTATTAAAAATGAAGTTCAATGTATTTGCTACTTTATTACCGACTAGTATCTGGCTATCTGCTTATCGGTACTTTTACATGGTTCAATAAGGTTCTTACAATTAAAGTAATCAAAATTCAATTACCCACTGTTTTTAAATCTTTTATTTGCATATTCACATCAAGTACAATCATTGGTGTATAGTGCATATTCCTCTACCAAATTAGAAAACATAAAGGATAACAAACAATAAGAAGCATCGTCCCTTGTTATCAAATAAGTAAACACTTCTATTATCTAGAAACCGGAGGGTACATTCACCATAACAATCTCTTAAGTTATACATATAGCATCAAAATGGAACTAACAAGACTAGATCAAGAGTTGAAACTGAATCCTTTCCATTTGGCATAACAGGTGTATATAATGTTTGTTAATTGAGAACTAAGCTAAATCTACCCACACTAAATTATATTCAATACTAACTGAACAGAACATAATAAGATAGTTTCCATGTGTGCCCCTAAATAACGTTAAAAGAAGTGAATTCCGTCAAAAAAATTTAAGCAACCAAACGTGACTTGCATTCTAGTACAAAAAACAAATATCCAAAATAAAAACATTTCAAGCTGCAAGAGTTGCTTACTTTGCCAGCCATGACATTGGTTAGAACAATTTGATCACGAATGCTGGTCTCCGGCTCCTCACTCCCTATTCGGTTAATTTGCATGGTATTTGAGACCGATTTGTGGGCAGTGTGACCACCCTCCAACACAACCATTCCTACATAAATATGCAAATGCAACCATCAGCGATTAACTGATTATGTCCCAATATAAACAACACAGTAAAAGAAAATGCCCTTCATTTGTTATAAGGCGTATGCAATACGCATAGTATCATATAAAGATTAATTTTACAGACTAAACCACACATAAACAGTCGGATTTGTGAAGACTTTGGGCTTGGGCCCGCATTTATGTTTCTTGTTCATTAAATTGTTAACCCTAATTAGAATCTATAAGTAGAGTTAATATGAAAACCCTAATTGCAGCCTGTGGACTATGTCACACTAACCTGGTTAAAAATTTTTGTTGCTTTCACTGCTTTTCATGTGTGTGTGATAGTGCTCTGTTGCATACCTACATAAACTTCTCGGATATGGATATTTGATGTTTACATTTAGCCCTAATGCCACACCAATCACCTTAACCGAAACAATCAAGAGCAAAAACACAAACCAAAACAAGAAACAAAAAACGGTCATGAACCAAGTTTCCATTAAACCCTAATAGTACCAAACCTCAAAATATAGTGTTTTAAACTCCAAATACAAAAAAGTTCAACAATGCAAAATTAACAAAGGTGTTCCCCACCATACTCTCCACTTGTTTCTTCTACGCATGCTTATGATCACTGATTCACTGTATCAACTTCCAAAATTAATAAATACAGAAAACAGAATCTCGAACAGTGATCCAACGCAAAACATATCGGCAATTCGTTATCAGATATACATTTGAGCAGTGGTAAGAAATAATGACGATGAAAATTGAAAATCAGAGTGACGTTTTTGTGGATTGACTGACCTGATATGATGTTCAATCTGAGTGTGGGTTCAACGCTTTCGATTAATTTTCTACGTGGTGTGATTTTGGGGGTAGAACATCACAGTGTGAGGGGAGCCGAGCCGACTTTCTATTGGCGGGACTTTTGCAAAATGGCCCTTCTTCTTTTATGTTTTACGCTATTTTGCCCCCGGTACTATCACGTTATTGTTAGATTAGCTCAAGTTCTTTAATGTTTTACACTATTGTCACGGACTTGAGTTACGTGAGTACGTGACCACTTCATTCCAAGGATGTATATGGATATTTTTTGTTGCATTTTGATTTTATACATATTGAAAAGGCTATTTTATCACTTTTTTTTAAGTTTATTGCATTTTGCTTGGTTTTGCCCTAATTTTATTATTACATTTTGCTCAACGGAAATGTTATAATTCGAAGGGGAAGATGGCGGTTGACTGGTGTAGTATTCATATGTTATGAAAGAATTATAGTTATAACACATATTGAATAGTGCTTAAATCAAATTATAGTTTTGAATATTAGACTGGTTTTGGTTCTTATAATTTATAATCAACAAAGTCTAACAAAAATAATAACACTTGGTTATTTACTCATAAATGAGTTAGCGGTCTTAGACTTCATCCTTAATTGTTTAAGGTATCAATGTATCATGGGTTCCATAAATCTTGCATTGAAGCATATTGTTTATCGACTTTACTAACTAGCATTTGTTTAAGGTCTTGATAATAATCCCATTTGTTTAGCGTTTTCGATAATAATCTCATGTCATGACCAGTGAGGTGTAGAAAACTTGAAACACTTCTAACACACAGTCACATATTTCCTCAGTGTTAAGGCACTCCAAAGATACGTAAAGTTACCAAGAACGCAACACCCAATACTTGAATATATGAGTGAACTTCCTGAAGTCTTCAACTTCAATAGGTCATTACCATAAAATCTAAATTGTGATCATATTGGTCCCCAATCAACCTTAAAGCACACTTTTTTATAACACGATCCACGTTATGAATTGCAATCATATTCACCCCAATCAACCTTGTTTGTGATCACAACAATATTGCATTAAGTTCCCAAACAAACGATCAAACATCAAGCAATTTGCAACATCTGGAATGAAAGAACCATTAGTGACCAAACAACTTGAACCTTCCATTGGACTGGACGTAAGATGAATATGCTGACTACAAAACGCCACCCAATTACATCATCCAAGGTGAACCAGATCGGCCAGGTGACCATTAAACCGAACCACTATAAATGTTTCTATCTTTCAAACCATACAGACCAAAACTCCTAATGACTATTACAATTCAAAATACAAAAGCCGCCCTACAAAGTGCAGGGCATGCAATCAAAAGGTCACATTATGCTCATCGCCTATCCCACAACACGTGCATGTAAGCATGTGAGTATTTCGCATCATTTAGAGTCCCCAATACCTTCCATTGAATGTGGAAGTAATTTGTAACACCCCAACCCGGGTAGGGCTGACGTGTCACACAAACAGTAAATCAGAGGTTCATAACGATAAGTTAAAGTACTAAGATACACACAAATCCTTACATAGATCCAAATAACTTAAATAAAGTCTTAAAATCAAAATACTATTAAATCTTATTAATCCAAATGTTCTCATCCTAACTTCTTGAGTTAACACTCTTCACTCGTTCCCCTGAGCCCCTTGAGTACCTGTTATAACAATAAGAGAAAACAACAAAAGAAAATACGGCTGAGCCAAAGAATGCTCAGTAACGGAATAAACAATAGCAATACAATGGTCAATCATGATAACAATGAGATAATCAAGTCGAAAATCAAATGATAATGATCATCTAAAAGGAATACCCATGTGAGCCAATAACAATAACAATTAACAATGTGTACATTAGCTGCAGTTCTAATGCACCAGTATGTGAGATAGGAATGTGGGCACACACACCTAACCATCTCACCAATAAACAATAACAATGATATCCTAGGATCGATCCATACGCCTCCTTTAACATAATCAATATGTGTAACAACTAAACACATAATAATAATGTAGAGACGCTGTGGTCTAATCGCTCTGCCACAGATAGAGCACGTCACTTGTGCCACAATGACGCCCTATGTCCCCATAGGTGGATGTGCTCGGGTATGGAGGTCAATGATACAATCAATCAAGCCAATATAACATAATAAGTTACACTAGTGCTCATAACCCTTAATCAAGGCACTAGCTATAATCAATCATTTAGGAAGCATGTGACAATGAGTACAAAGCAAATAAAGGCTATCACATGCAAACAATATCAATTATACAATAAACACTTATAACAATAATCTTATGGATTTAATCACCAACAAGTCAAGTTAAGAATTCAAAATACCGATCAAGAACGAGAGGTATTCATGCTACGAGAGGGAAAGGTCGGAATCCGTACCTTATACACGAATGACAATATTCAGAAACAAAGTCTAGGCTCGGTTAACGCCGTGAGAACCTACGATAACATAACGCAGATTATAGTTTGAAAAATTTCAGTTCTGTCTATGTCTTTTCGCACTCGTTAAAATACTAAACGACGTCTAAAAATTCTGAAAATCTCCAGTTTACTAGATTAGTGAGTTCTGAACAACTTTCATTTAGAAAAGTTTCTGATTTGGATTACCGAAATATGAGAAAAACGTGGATCTTTACAGCTGCGCAGAACTGCTAGCTGTTACGAAAACGATTGTTTAGAGGTCTAAACGAATGAGTTTTTCGATGTTTATATACCAACAGATTCGTCTTTCGACGAACTTCGTCATGGACATAAAGTTTAACTGATTTGGATCTGTTATGGTAAAGTTATGACTTCCGTAAGTTGGCTGTAAAAATACGGAACTAATCCACTATTTAAAACTTATTTTTAAACAAAATGGACTATTTATAATGTTTGTTAATATTATATATAATCATAACTATCAGAAATTATATCTTATTCATTTACATAATATGTCAATATTATTTTGAAACATAATAATGATCCATTATTTAATTAAATAATAGTATTTTAACTAATTAATAGTGTTTTCTATAAACATATTTTATAGAAATATTAAAGCATTTAAAGAAACAATTTCTAGAAAATATATAGATGGTCTTAAAAATAAAAAGAGTTTACAGTATTGGTTTTTATAATTTTTGGTAATTTTTACAAAATTTTAAATGGTTAAATAGGCTTTAAAAAAAATATGGCAGGAGCCGGGTTCGAACCCGTGACCTCCTGCCCAAAATCCCTCCCACTAACCAGTAGACTAAAGGCATGTAGCCGCATGAGAATCCCCCTTTTAGTTTTTTAAGCTAGCCCAACCAAACACCCCCCAAATCCCTTGAACCCTAAATCGATTTTGAATCAAATTGATGCCCGATTCGTTGTTGTTAATGCTCAATTTCATAGGGCTTTCGTTCCTAAGCTAAAATCGAGCATGTATGTATGTTCAATTTCCTGCTAATCAATCCTAAATCCCAAAATACCTAAATTCTATACCGTATAAACCCTAGAACAATTCACTTCAATTGATCATTAAAACGATGTAATTAGCCAAATTAATGATAGGGCTTTCATTCCTAGTCAATAATCGAGTATGTAGGTGTTTCGAATTACCTGTATGGTATTCGTTTGAAGTTAAATCCAATGAAGAACAAGTCGCGGCACTCGTGTCAATCGAATGATGCTCAAACGATAATTGTAATCAAATTAAACTTGTAGACAGCTTCGGATGATGATTAAGAGCATAGCCCCTTATCAACTGCGATTGAAACCGATCGGAGGTGTGCTCTTGATTGAGTTGCAGGTTCGCGAGTTTGAAGAAATCGAACAGAATGTTTTTGGGAATTATAGGTGTAATTGAAAGTCTTGTTCGTTATTAATCTTTGTATCATTGTTTGTACACGATTAATTCGATTATTATTGAGTTTTGAATGCGATTCCAGTTTGTAAAGAAGCCGACAGTGTTCACGTGGGTTATTAGATCGCATTATCAGTTGATTCCCGAATTATTGTGGGGTTAAGTTCGAATCTTGATCCAGAACCGGTCGGGGTTAATTAATTTGGTTAAAACCGTGTAATTTTGGAGATTGGGGTCGCCGGAAAACGGCCGGCGAGTTGCCGGAGGTGGCCGACGGCGGTGATGGGGAATTTTAAAAAATTTACAGAATAGTCCCTCAACTTCCTTCTTTTATTATTTTGTGTTTTTAAGTTTATAAGACAGTTTTCAAAATTTACAATTTACCCCCTGGACTTATTAAACATTTTTAATAAATTTTGTAAATTATTATTATTATCATTATTATTGTTATTATTATTATTATTATTATTATTTTATTATTATTATTTTTACGGGTATTATAATTCTACCCCCCTTAAAACAATTTCGTCCTCGAAATTCAATATAATGTAGCATGAAATCCTTCAGGAAATACAATACGGTGAAAGTAATACTGCTTAAAACACACACCACTTACGAATAGAGTAATCACTAACAGTTAGGCTTAGAAAACATACACTTAGTTTTCGAATAAGTATGGATACTGTGAACGAATCATTTCTTCTGTCTCCCATGTCGCCTCGCGTTCAGAATGATTTTTCCATAAAACTTTAACGAACGGTATAGACTTGCGTCTCATAACTCGTTCTTGACGATCAATAATAGCTTCAGGTTCTTCTTCATAAGAAGATCTTCTTGAATCGCGTGAAGAGGGTAACTAATAACGTGCAACGGATGATAGTTGTATCCCCTCAACAAGGATACATGGAAAACGTTATGAACATGAGAGAGTTGCGGTGGCAATGCTAAACGATACGAGACTTCTCCAACCCTCTCAAGAATCTCAAACGGACCGATAAAACGTGGACTTAACTTTCCTTTAATTCCAAATCGACGTATGCCACGACAAGGTGACACTTTGAGAAACACACGATCTCCGACTCTAAATTCCAATGCTCGTCGGTGTTGATCGGCGTAACTCTTTTGTCTAGTTTGGGCTTCTTTCAATTTCTCTCTGGCAATGGCAACTTTGTCATTAGTAATTCTAACCAATTCCGGTCCTTCGATTATCTTTTCTCCAACCTCATTCCAACATATCGGTGCTCTACACTTTCGACCATATAAAAGTTCAAACGGGGCCATATTTATACTAGCCTGCCAACTATTATTATACGCGAACTCAACTAAGCATAAATACTCATCCCAATTGCCCGTCCATTCGAGTGCGCATGCTCTAAGCATATCCTCCAAGGTCTGAATGGTGCGTTCAGATTGTCCGTCAGTCTGCGGATGGAAGGCTGTGCTAAATCTTAACTTGGTTCCCCAAGCATTTTGGAAGCCCTTCCAAAAGCGTGACGTGAAACGCGGATCTCTATCACATACAATCGATGATGGCGTGCCATGAAGTCGAATAATATCTTGCAGAAATACCTCTGATAATTTGCTAACTGAGTAACCCTGTTGGATAGGCAAGAAATGAGCCGACTTTGTGAGTCTATCAACTACGACCCAAATGGCGTCGTTCTTCTTGAATGTTTTTGGTAGGCCTGTAACAAACTCCATGGAAATATCATCCCATTTCCACACAGGAATATCTAATGGTTGCAGTAATCCACTAGCTCTTTGATGCTCAATCTTTACTTGCTGACAAGTTAAACAATGACTCACATATTTAGCTACATCTTCTTTCATACCACTCCACCAAAAGTTCTGCCTTAGATCTCTATACATCTTAGTGGCTCCCGGGTGAATAGAGAAAGGTGAACTGTGCGCCTCTGCTAATAAGGAGTCACGAAGGGTTGAATCATTTGGCACACATAATCTATTTCCACACCAGATAACTCCTTGTTCATCAACTCGAAACTCAGATTGTTTCCCTATCTTCAAATTTTGTAATATCGCCCAAAGTTCTCCATCTTGATTCTGAGCTTCCTTGATCCGTGTAATAAGATCAGATTCTATCCTCATCTTGGCTAGATAACCGTTAGACTCACCAAGCTGTAACCCAACTTCCATTCTATCCAGATCTGAGATAATCTGTGGTTGGATTTGAAGACATGCTACTCCACCTGCGCTCTTTCGACTGAGAGCATCTGCCACGACATTCGCCCTGCCCGGATGATACTGGATGTTGGCATCGTAATCCTTGAGTAGTTCTAACCATCTCCTCTGCCTCATATTGAGTTCTTTTTGAGTGAAAATATACTTAAGGCTCTTATGATCAGTAAAGATGTCACATGTCTCTCCATACAAATAATGTCTCCAAATCTTTAATGCAAACACTACAGCTGCAAGCTCTAAGTCATGTGTTGGGTAGTTTACTTCGTACGGTTTAAGTTGTCTGGAAGCATAAGCAATAACTTTACCATGCTGCATAAGAACACAACCGAGTCCCTTCTTGATGCGTCACTATAAATTTGATATCCGCCAGAACCCGAAGGTAACGTAAGAATAGGGGCAGATACCAGTTTTTCTTCAGTTCCTCAAAACTCTTTTCTCTATCCTCGTTCCACATAAATTTTACACCCTTTCTCATAAGTTGAGTTAGAGGTAATGCTATACGAGAGAAACCTTCCACAAAACGTCGGTAATAGCCCGCTAAACCAAGAAAACTACGAACTTCAGTGACGGATGTCGGTCGAGGCCATTTAGTAATCGCTTCCACCTTTGCCGGATCCATAGTGATACCTTTAGCTGATACAACATGGCCTAAAAATGCCACTTGTTCAAGCCAAAAGTCACACTTAGAAAATTTAGCATATAACTTCTTTTGGCGTAAGGTCTCCAAAATCGTGCGAAGATGGTCTTCATGCTCCTCTCTACTTTTAGAGAATACCAAGATATCATCGATAAAAACAATTACAAAGCGGTCCAAATACTCATGGAACACTCTGTTCATGAGGTCCATAAAGACAGCTGGAGCATTAGTCAAGCCAAAAGGCATAACTAGGAACTCATAGTGACCGTAACGGGTGCGGAATGCTGTCTTAGGAACATCTTGATCTCGTATCCTCAATTGATGGTATCCTGATCTAAGGTCGATCTTAGAGAAGAACTTTGCTCCTTGTAGTTGATCGAAGAGATCATCAATACGCGGTAGCGGATAGCGGTTCCGGATAGTAATCTTATTAAGCTCTCGGTAGTCGATGCATAGACGCATACTACCATCTTTCTTTTTCACAAATAATACCGGTGCTCCCCATGGTGAAACACTTGGTCTAATGAATCCAAGTTGTAATAACTCCTGCAGTTGTTCTTTCAATTCCTTTAACTCTACTGGAGCCATCCGATAAGGTGCCTTAGAAATAGGTTCCGCCCCGGGGATTAAATCAATAGTAAACTCGACTTCACGCTCAGGTGGTAACCCTGGAAGTTCTTCAGGAAAGACATCAGGGAATTCCTGAACAATAGGAAAGTCTTCAATACGAGGAGTATCCACTGATGTATCTTTTATAGAAGCTAAGAATCCCTCACATCCACGAGATATAAGCTTTTGGGCTTTCAGAGCAGAGATAATTTTGAGAGGCTTCCGAGGTAGGCTCCCTTGGTAAACTAAGTCAGGATTCATAGGATCACCAAATAGCACACGACGAGTTTGACATTCTATGGTAACCTGGTGTCGTGTTAACCAATCCATGCCAAGAATAATATCGAAATCACCCATGTGCATAGGAAATAGGTCAGCCTCTCTTATGGTTGATTCGATCTGAATAGGACAGTTTTGGTACACTTGGGAAATAACAATCGATTCTCCAACAGGAGTAGAAATCACTAATGCAGGCTCTAGAGCGGTAGGCATGATCGTAAGGCGGTTTGTGAATAGATGAGATACTATAGAGTGGGTGGAGCCAGTATCAAACAATACAGAAATATCATAGTCACCATAACGAAGTATACCACAAATCGTACCTATATATTGATAACTAATGAGATACTAACGACGGTAAAACTAGAATCAATGGAAGTAGATTATGATTATTAGAATGAATTTGTACGGGAAGATGTACCTGGAGCATTAGCAGCTTCCCCTGCAGTTAGTGCGAATACTCGGCCTCCAGTAGTGGGTGGCGCATTGGCTCCCTTAGCATCATTCTCTGGTCGGTTCCTCGCCTTTGGGCATTGACTAACCCTATGCCCCATATCTCCACAACCAAGACAAGCTCCTGTAAGTCGACGACAAGTTCCGGGATGATGCTTTCCACAATGAGTACACATCGGATGTCTGGAAGGATTGCCTTTTTGATTCACCGGTTGAGCTGCAATTGGTTGTTGATAGGGTATCATTTGACCTTGACTTCGAGTCTTACCATGCCATGGCTTAGTGTTCTTCCCCGATCCTTGATTTTTCTGACGATCATTTCCATTTCGGTCAGATCCTTGAATGACTCACCGCCAGCCTGAATACGAGTCCCATCTCTACTGCGCTTCTTATTATCCTCAAATTTTAACAAAAATTCTTTTCTCTCCAGGTCCACTCTTTTTGCAGCCCTAACTGCTTCCTCAACATTGTTGAAAGTGGAGTGAATAATAGCCTTACGAATCCGATCACATACTGCCCATTGATACTTTTCAGCCCGTTCCTCAGGTGGTCCAGCAGAAGAACCTAGAAATCCCAACAGTCGATAAAACCGGTCTGTAAAATCAGTGAGTGATTCATCGTTTCGTTGACGGATGTTATCATACTCCCGCCTGTATGCTGCTTTATCCACATTCGTAAAATACTTGTCGAAGAATATAGAACGAAAATCATTCCAAGATAGAGTCTCCACGAACTGTTCGCCTCCTCTTTCAGCTACCACATTCTCCCACCATACTTGAGCATCTTCCTCCAGCTTATAAGCAGCTAAACTCGCCCTGTACTGCTGATCAACTCTAAGCACGGTAAAGATTTTCTCAATGTGAGCGATCCAGTCTTTGGCCACTGCAGGTGTAGCCGCCTTAGTGAATGATCGTGGTTTTTGCTTTTGAAATCGCGCTAGCCAAACGTCTGCACCAGTTGGGTTTGGATTCGGGTTTGGATTTGGTTCCGGATTTGGGTTTGGATTGGATTCGGATTCGGATTTGGGTTTGGGTTTGGATTCGGATTCGGATTACGTACCGCATCAATCAAAGTCGGTAGTATAGCAGTAAGTGCTTGGGTCATAGCACCAACAAGGTTTGGATCAGGTCCATTCGACCCGCTAGAATTTCGTGAATTATGGCTGGGAGGCATCTAAAATGAAAACATTTCACGTTAATCAGAACAACGTGAATGAGAAAATAGCCATATAATATATAGAGAACCTAACCCAATGTCTACCCAATCCTCACATGTCTTAATTATTTAGTTTAAGTTTTCTACAGGAAGGAGCCTGGCTTGATACCATAACTGTAACACCCCAACCCGGGTAGGGCTGACGTGTCACACAAACAGTAAATCAGAGGTTCATAACGATAAGTTTAAAGTACTAAGATACACACAAATCCTTACATAGATCCAAATAACTTAAATAAAGTCTTAAAATCAAAATACTATTAATCTTATTAATCCAAATGTTCTCATCCTAACTTCTTGAGTTAACACTCTTCACTCGTTCCCCTGAGCCCCTTGAGTACCTGTATAACAATAAGAGAAAACAACAAAAGAAAATACGGCTGAGCCAAAGAATGCTCAGTAACGGAATAAACAATAGCAATACAATGGTCAATCATGATAACAATGAGATGATCAAGTCGAAAATCAAATGATAATGATCATCTAAAAGGAATACCCATGTGAGCCAATAACAATAACAATTAACAATGTGTACATTAGCTGCAGTTCTAATGCACCAGTATGTGAGATAGGAATGTGGGCACACACACCTAACCATCTCACCAATAAACAATAACAATGATATCCTAGGATCGATCCATACGCCTCCTTTAACAATAATCAATATGTGTAACAACTAAACACATAATAATAATGTAGAGACGCTGTGGTCTAATCGCTCTGCCACAGATAGAGCACGTCACTTGTGCCACAATGACGCCCTATGTCCCCATAGGTGGATGTGCTCGGGTATGGAGGTCAATGATACAATCAATCAAGCCAATATAACATAATAAGTTACACTAGTGCTCATAACCCTTAATCAAGGCCACTAGCTATAATCAATCATTTAGGAAGCATGTGACAATGAGTACAAAGCAAATAAAGGCTATCACATGCAAACAATATCAATTATACAATAAACACTTATAACAATAATCTTATGGATTTAATCACCAACAAGTCAAGTTAAGAATTCAAAATACCGATCAAGAACGAGAGGTATTCATGCTACGAGAGGGAAAGGTCGGAATCCGTACCTTATACACGAATGACAATATTCAGAAACAAAGTCTAGGCTCGGTTAACGCCGTGAGAACCTACGATAACATAACGCAGATTATAGTTTGAAAAATTTCAGTTCTGTCTATGTCTTTTCGCACTCGTTAAAAATACTAAACGACGTCTAAAAATTCTGAAAATCTCCAGTTTACTAGATTAGTGAGTTCTGAACAACTTTCATTTAGAAAAGTTTCTGATTTGGATTACCGAAATATGAGAAAAACGTGGATCTTTACAGCTGCGCAGAACTGCTAGCTGTTACGAAACGATTGTTTAGAGGTCTAAACGAATGAGTTTTTCGATGTTTTATATACCAACAGATTCGTCTTTCGACGAACTTCGTCATGGACATAAAGTTTAACTGATTTGGATCTGTTATGGTAAAGTTATGACTTCCGTAAGTTGGCTGTAAAAATACGGAACTAATCCACTATTTAAAACTTATTTTTAAACAAAATGGACTATTTATAATGTTTGTTAATATTATATATAATCATAACTATCAGAAATTATATCTTATTCATTTACATAATATGTCAATATTATTTTGAAACATAATAATGATCCATTATTTAATTAAATAATAGTATTTTAACTAATTAATAGTGTTTTCTATAAACATATTTTATAGAAATATTAAAGCATTTAAAGAAACAATTTCTAGAAAATATATAGATGGTCTTAAAAATAAAAAGAGTTTACAGTATTGGTTTTTATAATTTTTGGTAATTTTTACAAAATTTTAAATGGTTAAATAGGCTTTAAAAAAAATATGGCAGGAGCCGGGTTCGAACCCGTGACCTCCTGCCCAAAATCCCTCCCACTAACCAGTAGACTAAAGGCATGTAGCCGCATGAGAATCCCCCTTTTAGTTGTTTTAAGCTAGCCCAACCAAACACCCCCCAAATCCTTGAACCCTAAATCGATTTTGAATCAAATTGATGCCCGATTCGTTGTTGTTAATGCTCAATTTCATAGGGCTTTCGTTCCTAAGCTAAAATCGAGCATGTATGTATGTTCAATTTCCTGCTAATCAATCCTAAATCCCAAAATACCTAAATTCTATACCGTATAAACCCTAGAACAATTTCACTTCAATTGATCATTAAAACGATGTAATTAGCCAAATTAATGATAGGGCTTTCATTCCTAGTCAATAATCGAGTATGTAGGTGTTTCGAATTACCTGTATGGTATTCGTTTGAAGTTAAATCCAATGAAGAACAAGTCGCGGCACTCGTGTCAATCGAATGATGCTCAAACGATAATTGTAATCAAATTAAACTTGTAGACAGCTTCGGATGATGATTAAGAGCAATAGCCCCTTATCAACTGCGATTGAAACCGATCGGAGGTGTGCTCTTGATTGAGTTGCAGGTTCGCGAGTTTGAAGAAATCGAACAGAATGTTTTTGGGAATTGTAGGTGTAATTGAAAGTCTTGTTCGTTTATTAATCTTTGTATCATTGTTTGTACACGATTAATTCGATTATTATTGAGTTTTGAATGCGATTCCAGTTTGTAAAGAAGCCGACAGTGTTCACGTGGGTTATTAGATCGCATTATCAGTTGATTCCCGAATTATTGTGGGGTTAAGTTCGAATCTTGATCCAGAACCGGTCGGGGTTAATTAATTTGGTTAAAACGTGTAATTTTGGAGATTGGGGGTCGCCGGAAAACGGCCGGCGAGTTGCCGGAGGTGGCCGACGGCGGTGATGGGGAATTTTAAAAAAAATTTACAGAATAGTCCCTCAACTTCCTTCTTTTATTATTTGTGTTTTAAGTTTATAAGACAGTTTTCAAAATTTACAATTTACCCCCTGGACTTATTAAAACATTTTTAATAAATTTTGTAAATTATTATTATTATCATATTATTGTTATTATTATTATTATTATTATTTTATTATTATTATTTTTACGGGTATTATATAATTACTGATATCCAAATTAGGAAGTGTAATGCAATAGAACGGGTATGAGACAATACTAGTAATCACAGTCTCATACCAGGTTATATAATCATGTCCCATACATATCATGCATTCATATTGGCATAATACTCTTGTGTAGTCTTATATGGTTAGAATTACCCATTGAGATGTCATTGCGCAAATTCCAATCACAAAACTCACCTCAAGGCTAACTTGAGATATAAAATATCTAACTCCACTACTAAAGATTCTATAAATTTATCAAGTTTCTAAAAACTTCAACGTACTAATTATTATCTTTTAAAGATTATATATATATTAACATATTCGGCTTTGATGCAAATAAGTTCCAGTAATAAGGTAGTTAACACCATACCATATTACCATTCCCTCGGTCACCCTTGTTCCCAATCACAACAATATACCATTACTATCAATCATGTTTGTCTCTTTTGTTTCACTAATTCCTGAAATAAATCTTATGAGAGAATGGAAGGTTACAACTAACGATACTTTTCCTAGGAAAATTGTATTTACAGTTGTGATGATGCAAAAATGAGTTTAAGTTTTAATTTAAAAGCCCGTTGGTATATGACTGTATGCAATAGTTAAATAAAAAAAGAAATAAAAAAGCAATATTCAACTTTATACACTTATGCAAGACCACTAGTGTAAAAAATAAAGGTAAAGCTTCATTTAAGAGACAGAGTCAAAGCTACGGGAGACAACGCAGTTCTATGTATGATGGAAACAACAAAGTCTCCTTCTCAGTTTATTACAACCCATAGGTCTTTTGTAGCGATTGTTAGTGACAAATGGACGGATTGAGTTAGAAATGAGTCGGGTCGACCCAACAAACTTTTTGTCCATTTTCTTAAATTTATTAAATATAATTAACCGCCTTTAGTACAGTTTGAGAGGTTGGAAGCAATTTAGTACACCTTTTAGAACAACAATAACATCAAACAAGCGAGTGGGAGCAAAAGGGTGACCTGCTGGCCTTTTCCTTTTTTATTAGTTTAGCTAATTTACCTGTTAGACACTTGCACCTTGTAGAACATATATTACCGAAATCAGCATTCGGCACATATATTACCTCTTTAGTAGCGAAACCCAAAAATGGTTTCTTTTGTTGCGTTAGATCTGGTATCAATCGGAAAGTCACATTTGACACTGAACTTTGTTTTAAGTTCTTCATATAAAATTTATTGAAAAAAGCAGTGCAGGTACAAAAGTATCTTTTTATTTTCAGCAAACATATAAAGCAAGTAAAGAAAGTTATTTCATGTATAAGTTGTCTCATTAGCAATATGCATGAATAAGTTCATTTGCTACAACTCTGAAGTATATCTTCAAATGTTTTTCAAACTCTTTCTCATCAACTGACTCGGCGGGGGATTCACAAATCACAGACGGCGTACAGTTCATAGAACGTTTTGATTCTTCAAATGAAGAATATATAGATTCTCAAAATATCATTTGAAATTGTATTACAATCCATTTGTTTGTAGAGTCAGTTTCTATGTTATGGTTCTGTAAGTGTCAATTATTATATCTCCTTTCTATATGGTTTTAATGGTCGAAATGCATACAGAAAAGCAGACAAGGAAACAATTCTAGTGTTACCTTGTACAGTCATGATGACATTGTTGCAAGCAGTGTGGCCTTCAGTTCATTAATATCTTTAACTAATTTGGCGTTCTCAGAATTACCACTTTCGATCTCGACAGCCAGTTCTGTATTTTATAAAAAAGAATATCAACATGAGTACCTTTAAACCATCATAGGCCTCGAAATGATTGAAAATATACAATACCCATCAGAGTTATCATCAGAACTCAGAAGTCCAATTTTAAGGAAGTACTGATTTTCTGTAGATTTACAATCTCCTTGATATGCATACTACCTCTTCAGTCTTCATAATTACTCAATCTCTGCAAAACTACATTCTTACTCAAACTTTCCTTTCTTGTACTATATTTATTTAAGTTTCCTTTTCATAAGCACCAATATATTACTACTCTTTCATCAATTAAGAATTTGACTGGTAAAGCTAATGAAAAAATGAGTTTAAAGGAGTACCAGACTACATGAACCAAACGAAAAAAAGTTGTTACTATATATGTGGTAAGTCCAATCTACGAGTAACACATGTTCATTTAGATGTTAAAACCTTGAGGTAACAAAGAAAGTATTACCTGAATTAGAGGCATGAATTCCTTCAAGAATTTCTTGAACAAAATCCGACATTGAACTTGTAATGAACTAATTTTCCTCCTCAGAAGATGAACTTCATTTTCAAGGTACTCTTTCTCTGCCAACAACTTCCCTAGTTTACCTTTTCCTTCCTCCTCAACCCTCTTTTGAAATTCCAGACACATAGTACTGAAAGCTTCCCTGTGTGAAAGAAAGAAACAAACCAAGATTCGAAAGATTCTAATGTTCTGTTCAGGGTAAAAGAACAAAGTAAAATTCTAGGCTGTGGGGAAGCAAATTTCCAGACAAAGTTCCTTAGCGACTGAATTTCCTACAGGGAACTCAACAAATACCTTTTATTGTTCATTCTTTCGAGTATCTCGTCTTGCTTCATTCTCATGCAAGACAACTCTTTCTGTAGGCATTCCCTTTGCGTTTTTGATTCATCTAATAACAGAAAGATGCAACACATCAGACAGATTAGCAGATCTTAACAAGCTGAATACATAATATCATTATCACATTATGTAAGTATTAAGCCGCATAACAACAGAACAAATTGAAGCTTCTAAATCTCTGGACTCCAGCACTCCACAGAGAACAAAAGAACATAAAAGAAAACTCAAAGGTTTTCAAGCTATTAACTATTCACCCATATAACAGTAGAACAGATCTGAAAACTTATAAATCCTATTGGCTTTTATTAATGCATCTCTAGTTTCCAACTTATTTATATCCAACTAATGCATGAATTCCTCTCCTTCCATGTTACAATGTCAAAGAAGAGATTATACTGGCTGTATTTCTTGATACAGAAATATATCAATTCATAATTTGTTTAGTTCCTCTGTTGCATTTTGTTAATTTCTCGTGTTTATCCAAACCAGAAATAGATCATTGACTTGCTACTATACAGATCTCAATGAAGCAAACTCACAACTGCAAATTCGAATGAATTACAATGAAAAAAAAAACATAAAAACTTGACAAATATCTCCTTACTATTCATAGCCATTAGTCCTTTTATTTCAAACTGGAGCATGTACATCGTCTTCATCAACTCCGACTCTCTAACAGCCAAAGCTCTTTCGAATTCGGAACACTTGACAATTTCTGATTCAATATCTCTCGTAATTTGGATATTCGCCTCTATTTCTTCGTTCACCTGGATACATCAAATCAGCAATTACTTGAGCAAAAAAACCTAAACAAATCAACTCCACAACAGATGAAAAACACTAATATAGAAAAATGATAGCGCACCTGATCAAGCATATCCTTCAGTGCTGATAACTGACCAAGAATCGCACCTGAATCATCCATTATCTTCTTCTTCGATGTCGCTTTTCGAACTCCCCGAGCTTTATATTGTGTTGATGGCAATGGCGCCTACACAATAGTTGGGCTCTGGTCAAGGCCCAAACATGATGACGACGTAAGTAGATTTGCTAATTTGGACGTTATCTTCCCGTCTAATTTAACGAACTTAGGTTAACTTAATTAGTTTAGACGTGGTTAACTTCATCACTATAATCTCAATTTTCAAACGCTATTTGTTTCATATATACATAGCCCACAACATCAGAATGATGCAAGTTTACTTTATAAGCCAAGATGGCTAATGGTTTCAATCCCGTTTATATCATAAGCATCGCCAGTCACATACGATGTCATTAACTTGTCCTCCAACAACACCACATTATCTTCATACAGGACTATAAGATTCACAATTCTCACTATCATAAGAAAAGGTAATACATTACTATAAGATTCACATTTCGCAAACATGCTCCCTATAGTAAGATAAGGTAACCAAGAACATGACACTATATATACACATTACCTTATCGATCTAACATCTAATACAACACAACTCTAATGGGGCAAACATGATCAAGATTCAAGAACCGGTCTCTTGTTTAGCAACTACCTCTCCATCTTTCTTCTTCAGTCTCAAAGACTTCTGCTTGTGTTGGGTGCCACAAGGAGCAAATGTGACATCACATAGCCCATGAGCTCCTCACGGTGAGAAAATGTAAAATCCAAATGAGCGTATTCAAATTCATTATAAGAAACCTCCACGCCGGCATCTTTCATTAACCTATAATGTTTTCTCACCATTGACGGACGGATCACCCTGTCTTTCCTCCCAGCAACAAGATCCACCGGGATATCAATGAGCCCGTAATATTCTCCCAAATCCAACGGTTCTGGTGAACCGTACACTCGCATGTTAGCCGAAGGACTACCGTAGTCAAACATCCTGAATCTTCGTGCACGTTTCATTTGAGCTAAGTGGAGTGCTATACCAAAAGAAACTCCGGGCATGTTGTTCATGTTGTAGTGGGGTAAGCCCAATACTCCAACCCAGTTGGAGCTATCACCGCCCAATAAGTAACCAATCAGGGTTTGAACAACCCCACCAACTGCAGGGTAATTATGGAAATCCCGTGCTAATTTGTTGACCAACATGCGGAAAAACCTCGTGGGTATGAAGAAACCAGGGACCAGAGGTTGTAAAACGGGAGCAAACCAAAGGAGTAAGTGTGCGAGTGCTGTGAATGCAAATGTTGAGTCGTGATGGAAGCCAGCTGGTGATAGAAGGATTACTCTTGATAGGCGGTGAGCCTTTTGTTGCACACGTTGTGTTATGATGTACATGAGGATTGCAGCTCCACCTAAGCTGTGACAGATGGCACAGAGTTTATAAGGTTGCTCGGTGTTGGTTTCCTCTGTTATATCGGGGTCTGAAAGAGATTTTAATTCTGAAGTTTTCACTTGGTGAATTTTTTCTATCATGGCAGGTATATCTTCGGTCCCATTTTCATTGATGGAGTAACGCCAGTATCTGTTCAAGGATAATACCACGAGACCCGCATGTATTAGTTTAAATGATATACTTGTATAAAGAATAAATTTTCTAACAGATATTGTAATGTTACACTTCGGCAAGCTGAAAGGAACTTACTCTCGCGAAGATATATTTTGGTTAACATGTTCCCTTGAAACCAGACCACGGAAATTGCCCAGGAACACATCATAGCCTGAAAGAGGATAATGGATCATCACATCATCATACTACCTTGTTCAAAATGTAAACGCGCCTGCTGGTCAAAGGATAGAATTGCAAACCTTGATCAAATGCTGCAAAAGCAGGAGAGCCAACTACTCCATTAGACACCCATCTGCATGAAAAATAAAGTCAGCAACAAAGGCATCATATTCGACACATAGAACAGAGGCTTGTCCAGAAACACATCAATCAATCAATCAATCAAATCAAACCCAGTATCAAACCCAGTCTTTCCTCTATCTTGTCCAGAAACACATGCAAACATTATATTAAATCCTATACCCAAGTGTATAAACAAAACCTTGAAATTCAAACCAAGAAAAGTCTGTATTAAACCCAAAACATTGAAAAAACTTGCATCAAAACTGAAAAAATAAAAAAAAGTACTAAACCTTTTAACTTATAACGAGAAGGCAAAGGTAAGGAGCGATGGAAACTACTGGCTTGAAGTTAAGGAGAGGTAGGCTGGTAGGGTACCGTAGCCTGTTTGACCTTTTTACCGAATCTTAATTCGATCCATTACCTAATCTGACACAACCAGCCTGTTTGCCACCTCTAGGCTAACTATTGTTTGAGTTGATTTCTAAACTGGCAAAATCCATTGGACTGCCATATGACCCATTTAACCCATATGAATTTGGTGTGATTCAAGTATGACCCATTTAACCCGTATGACCATGATGTGATTTTTAAGTGAATCCATTTGACCTATATTAAATATAATTATAATCCAAACAAACCCATGATAACATAAATTATATTAAATATAATTATAATCCATTTGACCTATATTTTACCCATTTTATGATTTAGGATAAAAAGTGGCCAACCCCTCAAGCGTATAATGCCATTCTCGTCCCGTCTAAGGCTTGTTATATAATAATTTCCTTTATTATCATGACTCGCACAATGCATGCATAAACGTTGGCGCGACTTAATCAAATGTGGCGTAATTTGACTTTAAAAAACTACTATTATTTCCATTAGCAACAACAACAAATTTGGACTATATAAATTAATAAATTATAGATGACCTCTAAATAAGAAGGGCTGATGTCACACACATGTATGTGGCAACTTAACCAAGAAGTAACAAAAAGTACTACTTACCCCATAGATGAATCAAAGACCCCATGCTGAAGATAAACTGCCTTTCTAGCATCACGTCTACAAAGAGAGAGAAGCATTAGTCAAGATAAACTTTGGTGCAAACCTCAAATACAATAAGAGGTAAATTTAAGATGTGAATACAAAGAATCATTTCAACCTCGGAATCCGTTCCAAAAGGAGAACATATCCATCATCAGTAACCACTTTGATAGCTTCATATGGGTACCTAAAAAAGTAATGTAGATCACCGTTATTCTTTTTCCATTTATCATAAAAGACGCTTATAGTGGCACCATTTAAGATTCCCAAGCCTCCAATGAGAAATATGTTTGAGTTGAACTATGTAGATCACTGTTACTCTTTTTCCGATTATTAATTCATATGCATCAGTTGAGAATTCCTTGATGTTGCATATCAACCTTAAAACCTTTTTTTTCCTTTTCCCATGTCAAAGATTAATAATAAAAATGTAAAACTTACCCGAGCTCTGTAATGACGTCTTCACATGTTCGAGCATCTGTATTCAGAGAACTATTCAATCTAGTTTTCCTTTCGGTAAGAGTAGGATCATCCTCAGCCAGAGTGGCAGTTGCCACATACGCACTTGAATTATCAGCAGAAGACCCCCTAAATAACGCCCTGAGAGAGTCCATTGGAGAGAGAAAACAAGCCGCTATATTGTGAATACCATCAAATATAGTTTCAATAAAAATTTCCATTCCGAGATGTAGATCCTGAAATTACAGAATGTAAGAATAAAATGTGGTGATTTAAAGCCATTTACTTATAATGTGTCAATTTGGGTTAATTACATCTCCAAAAATGTCAACACAAAGTTTTAGCTAAAAGGGGAATAAGAACAGGTCAAATGGTATAAAGTTCTCCAAGGTACAAAGATTGAGACTAATTATGGTAATAATATTGTTTTTGTAGTCATAACTAAGGCATCATCAAAAAATGGACGAAAGGGTGTGGTTGACTGAAACCGACCCATGTAAGAAATGTAGGTGTGAAGTAGTGATGCTAGAACACTATCTTACTCATAAACCTATGATAGCTAAGATTGAAAAAGAAGTTAACCTCTATAACTCCACGTCTTTTGTCCGTAGCCCGTTGAACAATATGATCCAATGCTTTCCTGCCAGCATGGACATGTGAAGTCTGGAATCTTTCCTGGGTATTAGTGGGCTCCTTTAAGCCTCTACTAAAAAATATGCTATACAAATAAAATGGTACTCCAAGTATCAGCCTTGCAGGAAGCAGAAGCCACCCAAATATGGAAAAAATCAAGTGGGCCCAGTTCCTCCGACGCTTTGAATAGCTACTTGCCCTGGAAAATCTAGAACCTTGTGAGGATGGAGATGCAGGAGATATGCCGCCATCATCATCATCATAATCATCATCCACATCTTCTCCAGATGAATAATCTACACTTGACGCTGAGTCGGAGTCCATTGAGAGTTCATGAACAAACTGGTTAAAGGAAGACACCCCACTACGAAAACAAAAGTAAAAAAAAAAAAGGAACACGTGTCAATAAGGAAATGACGTGTGTAAAGATGACACAATAATATTGGAATTGGGTGCACTAAGGAAACCAAAAGAGGAAAATGGTTCTGCGACTAAAGAAGTTTATTATGAGGAAATTAAAATCAATTGTGCACAATTTAACAAAGATGATTAGATATTAAGCTCAAGATGGCAACTTGCAAGAATGAAAATTGGATCAACTTAGGAATGTAGACACTAAAACAAGAAGTGTAACCATACCCTTTATGTTTTTTGTTTTATCAGACAACTTAAAGCTGTTTTTTATCATACTTTGCAGAATATAGTTTGACTTTCTTCTATATTTTTGTAAAGATGGTTTATTTGCAGTGATAAAAATACGTATGATGGTTTAAGAAGGCAATAACTCTTGTGTGTACGCATGTGAATGTGTATAATTCACATTTAATAACCGGCTAATATTATATATTGATTAATATTGTTAGGCAAAATGACATGTATTTCAAGTTTCAACGATATATAAGGGTGTGTTCCTGTGAAGCCAAATCCCTAAGCAATCATTGATCTTAATGTTAGAAAAGCCCATAGATTGATGCCAGCCTAGAATACAAGACTTGTTTCAAACATCATGAATCTGGAAAATCAGCACTAAAAAAAAACCATATCACATGGGGAGACATAAAATGTTCAATGGAATAAAGTACACAAAACAATTGAAAATTCACACTAATTTTGCAAAACATTCTTAGGCTACTGATTAGTAAAAGTTCCAAATCACTAAACTAAGAAACCAACTGACCCTAATACATTATATGGAAAATAATACTGCCTCATTTTCACCAATGTTCTAGGTTTTATCCTGATTTAGAAAACACATGTTAAGAAGAAAAAGAAAAAAGCTTACTTCTCCATCCAACGAGGAAGCCGGGGTCCACGAAAAGATGGTCTGAGCTCCCAACCATGAATACCTTCGAGCATGTTAGTCTTGCCAGGCAATATAGCCAACAAAATTGCTGACAGTCCATTTATTAGCCTCAAAATAATATTTAACCACTCATAAGTAATCGTTTTCACAGACCTGCATAACACAAGAGATCATTAAGACAAAGACAAGTGACCAACATACCTAATTGGCTAATTGCACATCAACATGACAAATTATTCCCTTTTTAAAATTTAAGACCAAAATTTTGGACATACTTTAATTGTGAGATTATCAAACATCATCCTGTAATTATTTCCATGTTTCCTATAATCAATCTCAACCAAACTCCCAGTATCCCCAAACTCCAAAATTTGTTTGTTCTAAGATACCTAAAGTACCACGCAGAATTCTTCACGCATAGATAAATTAATCCAACTATTACAGAATGACTCCAACATGATCCACTGGATGTTCTACGGCTCTCATTATTCCCAATGATGGATTATCGATCCAAACCTAAATAACGAATAACCCATTCGAAGATCCCGAATTACAATCTAAAACAAAAACACGAAAGCCACAAGCACTAAACCCTAACATAACTTCAACAAACACCTAAGAACGAAACATCTCCCAACAAAAACTCCAAAATCAACCTTCAATCAAAACGATCAATTCACACGTATCCCATCCCCTTAAACGTCACAAACATCTAATCCCTTATTCGCAACCAGTTACACCCCAATTCACCACAATCAACAACCAATTCCAAGTTAAGCAACCATAATTCAAACGGTTACACAGATCATGATAAAAACAGAATCGAATTACAGTCGAAGGAGAGAGAATCAGAGAACCGAAACGAAAAGCAAGAAAACTAACTCTTTTGTGACAGCAAGGAAGTTGTCAACAAGCCGTTGGATCATTGTGTGCATATGTGTGTCGTTATATTAGATTGATCTGGTGGCTCTGAGTAATGGTAGTATAACTGCATCAAAACGCAGATCTAAAATCGAAACGAAACCCTAAAAAATCGGAGTTCGTGGTGGATTCTAGAGAGAGAATATTATTATTGTAGAGAGAGAAAGTAGATAAACGTGGAAGAGAAGAGAAGGCATGTGTTTGTTTATATATAACGGAAAAGCATCGCCGATTATTATCTTCCCGGTGAAGGGAAAACAGAAGTGGGACCCACACGGGTGTAAATGATGGGACCCGCACAGCGGAGGTCTAATCTGTATGACGTGGCACTGTAAGGAAGCTTGTGGACGGAGCGAGAGTGCCACGTGTAAAACGTGTCATCTTGTGAAGTTGATTTGTTGCGATATGAATATAACGTGAAAAGGGGACCAAACGTATGGGTCCGTATTTTTTTATATAGAAAATAGAATCTTTAATATTTTTTAAACATGAATAATGCTAACTATAATTAATATGATGGAAATGACTAATGAGGATGAATGATTTAGTTAGGTTTTTTAAATCACTATATACACGCAACAATAAAAGAATGATGTAGAAAATTATAAGAATTTTAAAAGCTAAAAAAATATTTGGTTCTAGTCAGAATTGGGTCGGTTGACCATGACCCACAATTAGTAACACACGGTAAAATTCTCAAATGTGGAAGGCGGTGACATCATTGTGGTGGAGGATAGAAATTGTCACGTGAAATTTATTGGGCAAAAAAATGCAACTAAATCTTCTTCCACGACATCCATCACAAACCCAAATATCAAAGAGGTATAAGAAACAAATCATAGCATTTTTAATTTCAATGTAAAATCTTAAAACATCAAAACTGTTGCATAAAACGCATAACAATGTTGATCACATTGTCGGAAAATTGAAGGTGCATTGTGTGGTAAAATGACAGATATATATGTTCCAACTCCTAAGTCCTAATTTGTGGACCAATAATCCACGGTCCTGTAAAATAATCTATAAATAAGTTGGCGCAGCCGCGTAGAAATTGTTTGCACTACAAAAGGAAAAAAAATGGTTGTTTAATCAAAACCGCGACGAACTGAAACATAAACTGATTTGAAGCCAGTATATCATAAACGGTTTAGAACCAACGGAAACTATTGGTTAGAACTGGGTTACAATCTTTTTCTTTGAAATCAGTTAAACCCGGACGTAAGTAATAAAAAAAAGCCAAAACTAGTCAGTAACCCGGTTTCAAATTGACCAATCTGAAACTCAAGCTAGTTTTGACTTTTCGATTTATTTTTGTCCAATTTGAACAAGTTTTCTATCCAACCTGATTTCATAATAAAACCAATTTACACATTAATTACATATTTTAGTATTTAGGTGTCGTGAATTATTTTTAATTATCAAATTATTTCGGTTAAAAAACATTTTAAATGGATATTAAGTAATTGTGGAACTCTAATTAGCCCGATTCTAAGTATCCAAATAACTTGTGATTCAAGAGAAAATAAGTAGAATAATTTAGAAGTCAAAGACAACACAATTGAGATTCAAAAACTAGTATCTAAACAAATCATTTGAGACATGACCATTAAAATCGGATTATCTATGTGGACAAGCTGAACTGAATTTAACTAATAACGAACATACGTGTTTGAATCACATAAGATGCTTTGTATCCATTCATACTTGAGTTAAAAAGTTTTTAAATGAAAACAAATTAAAGAGGTTAAAAGTTGTTACAATATATTATAGTACATAAATCCTGCTAAACAATTTTAACAAAGCAATTACATTATTATTAAGGAAATATGATATTTTAAAGAACTATTAAGATACTATATGTTGTAAATTATTTATTAAAACATGTTCACAGTCTGCCAATGAGTCCTAGATCAACTGGTTTAGAATGAGGCATTCTATGACTTTTTAAATGGAGGTCATGAATTGGAGTCTTAATAGGTTGTAACACCCTCAATCTCATAACAATATAATATAATAAGTGGGGTGCTACTAGTTGGGTATATAACAATTTAGAGACTACAAACGCAGCGGAATTTTATATATATTAAAAACTGTTATCGTTAACAATATTTACAAGACTTTAACCGATATTTCAAAACTTTGTTAAACTTCAAGTACTTCATTCCCAAAACCCAACATTTGTGACCAGTATCATACACCATAACCGGAAGCTAACTCTGTGGGGGACCATCACGAGCACCCCTATTACTACCTGGCATGCATAAGAAAACAAACATAAAATCAGATAAACTGGTGAGTTCTAACATACACCACATTTTAATAACAATAACCCATCAACAGTTACCACACCGAATGATTCACACACACATTCATCAGTTCATTTATTCATCCCAGTATTGATATGCATATCGAATACCCACAAAGTATTTATGGACATCTTTCATCAATTTTTAATTTGGTGGGTGAAACCTCCACCTCGCGCGTTGGGGGTCAAACCTCCATCTATAGTTTGGTGGGTCAAACCTCCACCTCGCGCGTTGACGGGTCAAACCTCCGTCTATAATTGGCGTTGACGGGTCAAACCTCCGTCTATAGTTGGTGGGTCAAACCTCCACCTCGCTATTTACCACAATTTACCACTTCCAACTCTTATTCACATTTTCTATTTATTTATATGCATGCCAGTACCCGATTTTGTCAAACAACATTTATCAAACGACGTTAACACATAAAAAGGGCAATTAGAACTCACCTTATGTTTCCAACAAGTGGTTATCAATCCAAATATGCTAGGGCAGCTAAAACTTCTCTTTCTCAAAGCAAATCTAAAATAATAACCCTAACTTAGTCAAATTTCCCCTAGCTGACCACTTCACACGACTAAGGCTATGCGACTGGACTCATTCGTGCGACTGAACATGCGACTGAGCTTAGTCGTACGAATGGACCATACGACAGAGGTGCGAATGAGCTGTAACAGGGTTTGTGCGAATGACCTCCATTCGTGCGATTGGTTCATGCGACTGAACTTCAGTCGCACGATTGAACAATGCGGTTGACTCAGTCGCACGAATGGGTCATGCGACTGGGCTCGTTCGCCTGAAACGGATCAGCTGCTGTGTTCTTGACATATTTGATCCAAAAACTCGAGTTTTAACTATCTGGATTATACCATATTCACAACAGAACGTATATACTTCATTTACAACCATTTCGGGTCTTTATTTTATCAAATATCACAAAACTAGGATCTAAGCCCTCACTTTTCAACTTTAACAGAAAGATTAAACGAAACCCAGATTCAAACATGTTTTGGATCAATTTTAACCACATACACAGCTCAACATATTCAAGAATCGATCCGTACCAAGCAAAACTTACCAAAACGGAGCTAGTTTGATCAATCGGGTAAGAACAGGGTGTTTGGGTTCAAGAGGAACAAGGGAAGGAGGTTACAGCAGATAAAATCTGCTTGTTAACACCCTTAACCGCCCTACTTATCCTACATGTCTATTTTTAGCCGACATACTCAATCGCACGACTGGCTTATTCGCACGACTCAATCGTACGACTGAGCCCATACGCCCGTCATTCGTGCGATTGAGCTTCATTCGCACGTATGGCATGCGACTGAATGTTACAAGTCTACCCACCTTATTTAGGGTTTCGTCCTCGAAACCTGACTAAAACAAATGAGGGTAGTTTCGTCTCATCTCCTCTTCTGGCTCCCAGGTTGACTCAGATCCTTGGCGATGTGCCCACTGCACCCGGACTAAGCTAATGCTCTTATTTCTAAGTTTCTTCTCTTTACGATCCATAATGGCCACAGGTTGTTCAACATAATTGAGCTTCTCATCAACCTCAATATCATCTAATGATACATATTGAGTTTCATTAGCTAAACACTTTCGTAACTAAGAGACGTGGAAGGTTGGATGAATAGCACTTAATTCTTCAGGCAAGTCCAACCTATACGCCACGTACCCTACTTTCTCCACTATTTGGAAAGGTCCAATAAAATGTGGACTTAGTTTGCCCCTCTTTCTAAATCGAATAATGCCTTTCCATGGAGAAACTTTTAACAAAACAAAGCCCCAACTTTAAATTCTAATGGTTTCCTTCTACGATCTGCATATGATTTCTGCCTGCTTTTCGCCTCTCTAATACGATTTTTAACTACTTCAAACTTTGACATTGTTTCTTCAACTATTTCACTATTTCCCAATTCACGTTGCCCCATATCTCCCCAATGAAGTGGAGTTCTGCATTTTCTTCCGTACAACATCTCAAACGGATACATCTGAAGGGTAGCTTGATAACCGTTGTTGTATGCAAATTCAGCTAAAGGAAGATGACTATCCCAGCTACCTTCAAAATCAATACAACATGCCCGTAGCATATCCTCCAATGTCTGAATAGTTCTTTCACTTTGACCATCTGTTTGGGGATGATAGGCTGTACTAAAGTAAAGTCTAGTTCCCATGGCTTCGTGAAATTTTCTCCAATACCTGGAGGTAAATCTGGCATCTCTATCAGACGTGATACTTTTTCGGAACTCCATGCAATCTAACTATTTCTTTAGTAAAAATATCAGCTAACTTTTCCACCGAATAAGTTTCCCGTATTGGTAGAAATAAAGCACTCTTGGTTAGCTGATCTACCACTACCCAAATAGTATCATAACCTTTTGGTGTACGGGGCAACTTCGTTATAAAATCCATAGTCAGATCATCCCACTTCCAAACTGGAACAGCTAATGGCTGCAATAATCCATAAGGTTTCTGATGTTCAGCTTTTACTTGGGCACAAGTCAAACATTTATTTACATACTGCATCACATTAAATTTCATCCCTGGCCACCAATAATCTTGCTTCAAATCTTGGTACATCTTAGTCATGCCTGGGTGAATGGAATACCTAGATTATGAGCCTCATCTAGTATCATATCACTTAAAGCCAACGGAACCCACATTCAACCAAACCTGATTTTAACACCCTGACTATTCTCTTCTAAATATTTTTCTTGACCAACCATTCTTTCTCTTTTAATATTTTCTTCTTTTAATGCCTCCAATTGGGTTTCCTTCAACTGTTGCATAAAATCAGAAGTAATCACAAGTTTATACGCCTTAACCTTAATCGGTTCGTACTTCTCCTTTCTGCTCAACGCATCAGCAACCACATTTGCTTTCCCGGGATGATACAAAATTTCACAATCATAATATTTGATTAACTCCAACCATCGCCTTTGTCTCATATTCAAATCTTTTTGCTCAAAGAAATACTTCAGGCTCTTATGATCAGTAAAGATGGTACACCTCACTCCATACAAGTAGTGTCGCCATATTTTAAGAGCAAAAACTACAGCTGCTAATTCTAAATCGTGGGTTGGGTAATTGATGTAACATTTGACCCATTTTCAAATTTGTAACCCGACCCTATTTTTTTAGAGTATTAATTTCAATGAATTAAATGTATCTCGGTATAGTTTAATCAATATTATAAATGGCTTTATTTAGAATGTCATTTATTTAAACCATTTAAACAAGTTATAATAATTTCATAATTCATAAAATAGAGTATTACAAATTTACAAATAATTGTCATTATGAATTTTATAATGGAAAGAATAATTATATATCAAAGTATTTTTTCAAAACATATAAACTTATAAAAGTCTATAAGTTGTAATGAGAATTAGATTTAATTTTAAATTAGTTCTTTATATTTATAAACTCTTTAAAGTTTTAAAAGACAAATTTAATTATAAATTGGTTTAATAAGTTTGGGGCAAATATTGTAATTTTTAAACTTAATTCAATAGAGTCAAGCATAAAATAGCAATCACTCTAAACTACAGGGGCTAAACCTGTAAATTTTTAAAAGTATAACCCAACCCCCCTCTTTTTCCCTCCCTCGCCGTCGTGCCTCTCCGGCCAAGTTCCGGCCAAGCTTCGGCTTGGCCTAAAACAACTCAAAACATGCGAAAACCGACCCCAACTGTTCTAAATCGCTTCGTGAACATGTTTCGAACCCATAACCAGTCTTAATTGGACTTAATCCAATGCTTAGTATGTCCAAACCAAAACCGAAATCCGCATTCAAATCTCAAACAGTTTCGACTCAATCATCAACGCAAACAATCAAATTAATCAACCGAAAACGATTCTGTGATCATTACGAATTCAAACATATCAATAACTGTTAATAACGCTATGTAATTATAATCGGATCATGACCCGAAACTCCCGAATCAATCTTAAACTCGTTTGATTTGAAACAGCTACAATCGGAGTTATATACTCACAGTGTCACCATCAAAACGTTCCATTTGAACTTACTGCAACTCCAATTACAAACAAAACAAACCCATCATCTCTTTCGATCTTCATCATCCCTCGCGACCTGCAACTGGTCGAATCCCACATTCGAGGCGATCTAAACAGATTTTATTTGAGGGCTTTTGATCATCTGGTTCACTAGAAGCTCTCTGTGCAATTAATTTGATTTTGATCAACAACAACAGCTCGAATCAATTACTCACCCGTCGTGACCTAGTTCTTCTTCTCTTTATCAATTCCGTCTCAATTCAGGTAATTAGATATATGATTACACTCGTTTACTCATGATAATCAAAAGCCCTATGCTCAATTAGATTATCAACATCGATTTCTTGTTCAATTCGATGATTCTGCAATTAGGGTTTATGTGGATTTGGGGGAAAGTACTTAATTATTGTTCTTAAGGTTTAAAATCAGAGTTTTAATCAGATCATGGGCTTCTGCCCAACTGGTAAGCCGCACCACTCACCCAAATAAGACCCGGGTTCGACCCCGGTCCAATACATATTTTTTTTAAAAACAATTATTTTAATCATTTTAAATTCTAGAAATTTCTAAAAGCTATCAAATAAAAATAATATATATTTTCTTATTACATTTATTTCAGAAGTTTATTAATTAATTTCTGAAAATTTTAAAGGTAACACTTTTATTTTAAAATCTTTTAAAGAATGTAAATGTTATAAAAAACCATTTATAAGTCTTAAATTTTATAAACATTTCTAATAGTTAAATACTCGTTCAATCATTTTTAACAAGACATTTCATAACTAATTATTGAAATGAAATATTTCATTATGGATAATAACTCATTTCACTAATTAATCATTAGTGTTATATTTCTTTAAAAAAAGTTGTATTATTCAATTAATTTATTTTGCTAAATCAAGTTATTACATTTTATTGAAGTCCCAAAACCCAATCAAAAACCCTAATTCATACATAGTCGCTCAACCATTGTTATTCTAACAAAGAGAACGTCAAAACTTAGGTTGAACCTCGAGGAGTTTCCTTTGGTGTCACGTCTATCATTCTATTATTTCCAACACGCTTATAATTTTCATGTGAGTATTCATTGCCCATTTTACATGTTTTATTATTTGGGGAATCATGTGATACCATACGCAACCATGCTTATACATTTTTATTCTATTTCATACTAAAATTCAATTCAATACATGTTATGTTATTTACTTGCAATTATGTGTTCACATCTAGATAAACTTGATAACATGATCATTAATTCACACAACCACGGTAACAATGATAGATCTATTGGTTTGACAACCCACCCCATTTGTTTAGTCGCGTGGTGATTGAAACCGGAAACATACATTCTATAAGGCTTCGTCTGTGGACCGAGTCAATTCAGTCAATAGGTTTGATCGTGTTGTTTGTCATTTATGATACATTGTTGCATGTTAGTTATAACATTACCATGTGAATTGAATTGTTTTCAAATATTCAATCAAATTTTGTGTGTGTTTAAACCTGTGATTACTCACCGGCTAATTCTTTAGCTGACTCGTTACTTTTTCACATGATTTCAGGAAATGCTATTTAGTGGAATTCTCTCTGCTCATATAGGATTGGACCTAGTCAAAAATAAAGAAGACAATATTATATTTCATGGTTTTACTTTAATTGCGTTGTTATGTGTGACTTGAATGACATTATTCAATAAATAAATGGTTAGTAAATGTTATTTCAACGTATTTATTACCTTGTGCTATGAACAATCGATTCACATTCGTCCGCCTCGATGATTCCGCCATCGGTCGGGGTGTGACAATTGACTTCATGGATCTTCAACTGTCTAGAAGCATAAGCAATAACTCTCCCACGTTGCATTAAAACACACCCCAATCCCTGATATGATGCATCAGAATATATTACTAAATCCTCTACACCTTCTTGTATTGCTAATACTGGGGCTTGTGTCAATCGATTCTTGAGTTCCTGAAAAGCAGCTTCCTGTTCCTTATTCCATTCATACTTAACGTCCTTTCGAGTTAATTTCGTCAATGGAGAAGCAATTTTGACAAAGTCTTGAATAAATCTTCTATAGTATCCTGCCAGTCCTAAGAAACTACGAATTTCTGAAGGACTTTTAGGAATTCCCCAGTTCACCACAGCTTCAATCTTTGCAGGATCCACCAATATTCCATCCACATTCACCACATGACCCAAAAATTGCACTTCCCTTAACCAAAATTCACACTTCGAGAATTTTGCGTACAACTTATTCTTCCTCAAGGTTTCCAATACTTCTCGAACGTGACAAGCATGATCTCCTTCATTCTTAGAATAGATCAAAATATCATTTATAAATACAATTACCGATTTATCCAACATCGGTTTACATACTCTGTTCATCAAATCCATAAATGCAGCAGGAGCATTCGTTAATCCGAATGACATCACCAAAATTCATAATGCCCATATCGCGTACGAAAAGCTGTCTTTGGTGTGTCTTCTTCTCTTACCTTCAACTGATGATACCCGGATCTAAGATCTATCTTTGAGAACCAATTAGCACCTTGGAGTTGATCAAACAAATCGTCTATACGAGGTAATGGGTATTTATTCTTGACAGTTAATTTATTTAGCTCTCTATAATCTATACACATCCTTAAACTGCCATCCTTCTTCTTTACAAACAGAACAGGGGCACCCCACGGCGAAGAGCTGGGTCGGATAAAACCCTTGTCTAATAATTCCTGTAATTGCTTCAGGAGTTCCTTTAACTCAGCCGGTGCAAGTCTATAAGGGGTCTTAGCAACAGGTTTTGCCTCAGGTATTAAATCAATTCTAAACTCAATTTCTCTATCAGGAGGTATACCCGGTAGATCCTCTGGAAATACATCGGGGAAATTACAAACTACTGGAACATCTTCTAATTTCCTCGTCTCCTTAGCAGTATCAACTACATATGCTAAGAATGGCTTACAACCCCTATTCAATAATTTCTCAGCCTTAATCATAGATATGACTTTCACCCCACTATCATGATCATCACCAAAAACCGTTACCGAATTACCATCTGGTGCTCGCAACACAATCATCTTTCTTTTACACATTATTTGAGCCTCAAACATAGATAACCAATCCAATCCCAGTACCACATCAAAACCTCCTAATTTCATCATGTGTAATCTAGCAGGAAATTTTACACCTTCTAGTTCGACAAAACAATCATCTATTACCTCGCTAACAACTATAAATTCATTAGAGGCGGTTTCTACTGAAAAGGCAACATCTAGCTTTGATGGTTTAACTTTTATTAAGGCATGGAATTTTATTGATATGAAACTCCTATTAGCCCCGAATCAAATAAAACTCTAGCAGGTACATCATTAACAAGAAACGTACCCGACACAACATCCGGTAATGCCTTAGCCTCCTCCGTAGTCATTGTAAATGCTCTCCCCGCAGTACCGCTACTACCACTCACGCTGCCTCTACTCGGTCCTCCCACTACACGAATAGGAACCGGTCCAAGTCTAAGCTTTGGACATTCAGATTTCATGTCCCATCTCCCCGCATCCATAACACCGAAGTTCTGGACATCTGGAAACGAAATGTCCAGGCTTCCCGCATTTACGACATGCCGGGTGATTCAATCTACATTCCCCTCTATGAAACTTCCTACATCTATTACACCGAGGAGGGGGACCTACAAAACCCCTAGCATTAAACTTTTTCTTCTGCGGCCCACCTTGTCCATACATAGGCCTAGAACTCAGTGAAGCTTTCTGATGACTAACCACTTCCTCTTTCACCACAGGTTTCTCAGACTCAGCGACTTCCTCATACATATCCGCAGCCAAATTCATCGTGGCTTGGTAAGTAGAAGGAGAATTAGACTTTACCAGCATTCTTACCTTGGGGGTAATCCCTGGATATATCTAGTAATTCTCTTTGCCTCAGGAGTTACCAAATGAGGCACCAAACGAGCCATTTCTTCAAATCTAGAAGTATACTCTTTATGACTTAAACTGCCTGCCTGAAATTGCAAAAACTTGATCTCAATTCTGTCCATCTCGCCTTTCGGACAGAACTTTTCTATCACCAGTTCTTTAAAAGTTTCCCATGTCATCTGACTTACGGCGGCCTCACCCATGGCATGTTCCACTGTATCCCACCAGTACAAGGCTTCTGCTTGAAAAGAATGCACTGCAAAGCCCACCTTCTGATCTTCCTTGCATCTACTAAGTTTAAACGCTGCTTCCATCTCTCGTAGCCATTTGTAAGTTACTACTACATCCTTCTGGCCTTCAAACTTAGGCGGGTCACATTCCTTAAAATGCTTATATGACACTGGTTTCTCCACTACAGGCTCAACAATAACAGGTGGAGGAGTTGGTTGGGAAGATGATTCACCACCTTTCCTAAGGTCACTCAACATTTCAGGTAAGGTAGTACGCAACACTCGGGCGACTTCATCACCTATAGCCGCCTTAAGTTCATCACCTGAGATCCTAGCTTCGAGTCTAGGGTTTGTATTACCAGTTTCCTCCATCTACGATAAGAAATAAACCATTATCAAATAATGAGTGATACCAGGATGCTGCATATAATGTAAATTGCTCATAACATTGGCCTGGTGTTATCAATTATTTACTTATTCACACCATCCTGCCTCTTCTCATTATCCTTTCACAGTTTATTTCTAACTCTATCTAAACCACAAAATCATGCATACACATAATACTAGTCTTTAGCTTAAACAATTACTTTCATTCAACAATTGAATGAATTATCACAAATAATTAAGTACTCATCCACACAATACTTCGCCCCACTTCCGGCTGTAGATACTGGCACTTCCCATATATTCAGTTAAAGTTTGAAACAATTAATTGTTCAAATCTCTTTAACCAAGGCTCTGATACCAACTTGTAACACCCTCAATCTCATAACAATATAATATAATAAGGAGGGTGCTACTAGTTGGGTATATAACAATTTAGAGACTACAAACGCAGCGGAATTTTATATATATTAAAAACTGTTTACATCGTTAACAATGTTTACAAGACTTTAACCGACATTTCAAAACTTTGTTAAACTTCAAGTACTTCATTCCCAAAACCCAACATTTGTGGCCAGTATCATACACCATAACCGGAAGCTAACTCTGTGGGGGACCATCACGAGCACCCCTATTACTACCTGGCATGCATAAGAAAACAAACACAAAATCAGATAAACTGGTGAGTTCTAACATACACCACATTTTAATAATAATAACCCATCAACTGTTACCACACCGAATGATTCACACACACATTCATCAGTCCATTTATTCATCCCAGTATTGATATGCATATCGAATACCCACAAAGTATTTACGGACATCTTTCATCAATTTTTAATTTGGTGGGTGAAACCTCCACCTCGCGCGTTGACGGGTCAAACCTCGGTCTATAGTTTGGTGGGTCAAACCTCCACCTCGCGCGTTGACGGGTCAAATCTCCGTCTATAATTGGCGTTGACGGGTCAAACCTCCGTCTATAGTTGGTGGGTCAAACCTCCACCTCGCCATTTACCACAATTTACCACTTCCAACTCTTATTCATATTTTCTATTATTATATGCATGCCAGTACCCGATTTTGTCAAACAACATTTATCAAACGACGTTAACACATAAAAAGGACAATTAGAACTCACCTTAATGTTTCCAACAAGTGGTTATCAATCCAAATATGCTAGGGCAGCTAAAACTTCTCTTTCTCAAAGCAAATCTAAAATAATAACCCTAACTTAGTCAAATTTCCCCTAGCTGACCACTTCACACGACTAAGGCTATGCGACTGGACTCATTCGTGCGACTGAACATGCGACTGAACATGCGACTGAGCTTAGTCGTACGAATGGACCATACGACAGAGGTGCGAATGAGCTGTAACAGGGTTTGTGCGAATGACCTCCATTCGTGCGATTGGTTCATGCGACTGAACTTCAGTCGCACGAGTGAACAATGCGGTTGACTCAGTCGCACGAATGGGTCATGCGACTGGGCTCATTCACCTGAAACGGATCAGCAGCTGTGTTCTTGACATATTTGATCCAAAAACTCGAGTTTTAACTATTTGGATTATACCATATTCACAACAGAACGTATATACTTCATTTACAACCATTTCGGGTCTTTATTTTATCAAATATCACAAAACTAGGATCTAAACCCTCACTTTTCAACTTTAACAGAAAGATTAAACGAAAACCCAGATTCAAAACATGTTTTTGGATCAATTTTAACCACATACACAGCTTAACATATTCAAGAATCGATCCGTACCAAGCAAAACTTACCAAAACGGAGCTAGTTTGATCAATCGGGCAAGAACAGGGTGTTTGGGTTCAAGAGGAACAAGGGAAGGAGTTACAGCAGATAAAATCTGCTTGTTAACACCCTTAACCGCCCTACTTATCCTACATGCCTATTTTTAGCCGACATACTCAATCGCACGACTGGCTTATTCGCACGACTCAATCGTACGACTGAGCCCATACGCCTGTCATTCGTGCGATTGAGTTTCATTCGCACGTATGGCATGCGACTGAACACTAAATCTAATTGTATACAATTTATAACTCGTGTATATACTTAACATGCAATATATAGTTAAGTTCACTTATGTATTAATGTATTATATACATATAATCATGTATATAATTATACATATAATTACTTGATTATATATAATTATGAATATAATTATACATATACAATTTATTAATAAATTGTATAAATGTATAACTTACACGTATAAATTTTATTAAAGTTCTTGACATAATCACTTTCAATAAATTCGTTTATTTCAAGACATTTCAAACCGAATAAAATTTATCAATTTAAACTACCATAGAAATCCTAATACATTCCCAAATTCCCAAATCGTTATTATTCTAACTCAAGACACCGTTCCTTAGGTTAATCATAAGGAAATCATTGGTGTTTAATCTATCACGTCCAAATTCAAATCTCATCAATCAAGTGAGTATTCATATCCCCTTTTTATATCATTTCCTATTTGGGGAAAATCATGTGATACAATATATTCTATCATGATATTCTATTGTTATTTCATTTTCAATTCAATTCAAGACAGGTTATGTTATTACTTGCAATTACGTGAACATACTGTGATAAACTGGACGACAGTAAAACCCTAATTCAATCAATCAATCAATCCTGGCAACAATGTAGATCTACTGGTTTGGAAAACCCACCCCATATGGCTTACGAGTGGTGATTGTGCCAGAGGCAATTAGTCAATCTATGGTGTTTGTGTGGAGTCTATTATATGCAAGTGTCAAGTCAAGGGGTTTATATTGTGTCGGTTTATCTATATGCTTCGCGGTTGCCATATAAGTCTTAATATTACCTTGTGAATTGAATTACAATCGATGGATCAATCAATCAATCTATATGTATATTCAAAACTGTGATTACTCACCAGCTAACTCGTTAGCTGACTTTATTTTCTCACATGATTTCAGGTTAAGCAAGATAGTGGACTTCTATGTGCTCATCTAAGACACGGACCTAGTTATAATAAAAGACAATTATTATTTGTGGTTTCGATTGTTGTATTTGTGTATGTTGTACTTATTCTATCATGTAATCTGATTTTAATATTATTTCCACTATTAGACAACCATGTGTTATGAACAATCAATCATTCCCTCGTCCGCTCCGATGATTCCGCCGTCGGTCGGGGTGTGACAGATTGGTATCAGAGCCATGGTTATAGGGAATTAGGTTATTAGAAATGGAATGACCTAGACTATAACTAAGAACCCTTACACATGAGTCCTCTCATGTATTTTACATGCTTAGATAGGATTTTATGTGCCTTATATGTTTATATTTGTTTATGTGATTATATGCCTTATGTGATTCTTCTTATACTTTGAATCTATCAATATACACACGAATCTTAACTCATATTCTAAGGCATTGTGTGCCAAATTCAAGTGATTTCAAACTCCAAAACTCGATTGTTATTCATGTTTTCAAATCTCGTCAAAGTCCGTGTCACATGACCGAGAACATGCAATGCTGGAAGAGTGGGATACCTGTATCTTAAGGTGTTCTGTCTAGGCAAGGTATTCATACAACTTGATTACCTTACCTGGAACCCTCGAGATGAGTATTCGCTTATAGGTACGCATGTCCTCGTGCTGGACACAAATACTTTGATAAGTCAACGTATTCGTTTTGGTTTGCGAACCGAACGTTTACACTCCTAACCTCTCATTGTTGTTATAAACAATCTCATTAACGATTTTATTATTTTGAAAAGTTTTAAAAACCAATTACCCGTTACTCATAAAGGTTTCTTCGTTCCTTATTATACAGCATGTCTTCTCGTCAAAACCGCTCCCGATCTAGAAGCTCTGGTCGCAAGATTGCTGCTATGGTGGCACGTGAAGTTGCTGCGGTTATCCCAACACTGCTTACTCATTTGAACCAAGGCAACAATGCTGTCCAAAACACAACTGCACCAAACACTGTCCAAAACCCAACTGCACCAAACCCTCCACGAGCTTGTACCTACAAGCATTTCAATTCTTGCAATCCCACTAAGTTTAACGGGACCGAAGGTGCCACTGGTCTTTTACAGTGGTTTGAGAGTATCGAGAACACTTTCCTTAATAGTGAGTGCCCCGAGAATCTCAAGGTTCGTTATGCTACAATGTTCTTCAAAAGAGAGCACTCACTTGGTGGAACGGTGAGAAACGAACCCGTGGAACTGATGCAGCATTAGCATTGACGTGGGATGAAGTTAAGGAGCTCATGACTCGGGAATTCTGTCCGAGAAATGAAATTAAGAAATTGGAAGCTGAGTTTTGGGACTTAACTCAAGAAAGTGGAGAAAACCTAGCTTATACCAACCGATTTCATGAACTGAGTCTACTTGTTCCTCATCTGGTTACTCCTTTAACTCGGGCTATCGAGAAATACATCGGTGGTCTACCCATGCAAATTCAAGACACGGTGTGGGGTAGGAATCCTGCAACCTTGGAAGATACCATCCGGTTAGCTGCTCAGCTAACTGACAATCATGTCAAGGCTGGAACCCTGACTAGGAAGGGTGCTAAGAAGGTGCCCGAGAAACCCTCAGCTGAAACCCCTAAGGAGGAAAAACCTGAACCTTCTCAAAACAAGAAGAGGAAGGCTAAATCCCAAAACTTTGCTGTGATTACCCCTGCTGTGCCATTAATCAAGTCCCTCCAACTCGTCAACCAACAGTAAACGACCAACCACCGATGAAAAAGCCATACACCGGACCCCATCCACTGTGTAACATCTGCAATTACCATCATCCCGCTAACACTCAGTGTCGTCAATGCACAAACTGTGGTCGTTTGGGTCATACATTCAACGTGTGCAGGAGTGCTGCTAAAGCTCCGACCAATGCACCAGTTCACCAACATTTTCCTGCAATTACCCAGGGTCGTGCATGCTATCAATGTGGTGATCCGAACCATTTTCGCAATCGATGCCCTCAACTTGTCATCCCAGTTCCTACGGCTCAAGGACGTGCTTTCAACATTAATGCTCAACAAGCTCAAGCCACCAATGATGTGGTGTTGAATAATTCTTGTCCTTGATTTCGTCTTCATGATGTAATTCAAGATTTGTAATCGTGATTTCCTTTTGTTACATGATGTAATTTCTAAATTTCTAATTGAGATATTTCTCCTTTCGTTGTTAAGTCAAACTTTGAACCACATGCACCGTGGAGATGCAAGAGTGTCACACCCCCGCTTGTAGCGGAAACACGAGGATGCGACGGACGGGATCGTCATAACACTTGGTATAATTACAGAGACATATTACATGCAAAATCCTCGTGTCATGACGTCGCCCGACACAATGGTGACTTGTGTCGTGGTTAGTCAGTTCCACGACTATCATAGTCTTAATAATTCTAAAATCCATATACACAGTGTTCAATTATAACAGTAAATGATAAACAATACAAATGCAATCTATTGAAAGCCTGAGGTCTCTGCTAAGGCACCAGCACTAGCTATCCTCTTTGATTATGTTCTCCTGAAAAGATATGCTCAAAAATGTCAACACATAATGTTGGTGAGTTCCGCAGGTTTAAGTTTAAAACATTTGATGCTGTGTAGAATTTGATATGGAATCATACTGTAAGCAAAAACCACATAACATGTGTTTAAGACAACCAAACCTAATGACAGTTATGCATATAAATTCGTCGGAATATATTCACCCATGGCCTGATTGCTGGCAGCTGTAGTCGGTAACTCACAAGTTAAACCGATCTGTCGAGGGTGGGGGTGTCAACCCAGTAGTACTACCAATACCTATCCGTTGGTTCCCAAACCCGAGAATTAATGGTTGTAAGAATCGTAGAATAACACCATGTATGTATTAGAATATAAGAATAGTATCACATTGATTCCAAGTATGAAATTGTATGTAAGATTGTCCAGCATCGAAAACGGGTGAGCATACTTTTCCCCCAAGTTTGAAAACATTGAAACAATTATAAAAGCATAAAAAGAGGCCACGGAAACTCACCTTGGATTGACGTAATGTATATGAATAAGAACTTCAAAGAATTAAGCAATGCACGATCAAGCACGATCAATACCTATTATTAATTGTAGCTAAGTCTTTAAAATGTGTTTGTTGCGAATAAATATTTTTGGTGAGATTCGGGTTGGTTTGGTTTAACACGTGACACGTACACAAATGGATGTATATATGTTTACAAGATTTCTATTTGTATTAATAAATATTATCAATAAGTATTAAACTTATTAAACAATTATTTATATATTTCGATTCCATTAAAAGGGTTTTCACATTTGTATTTAAATATTTTTAGAATTAATTATAATAATGACGTGGTTTAACTATATAATTTATAATTATCCAAAGATAATTACAAATAAGGATAATCACAATTATAGTATTTTGATTAATAATAAGGTATTAATCTATATCCTTAGTTAAAATTTATTTTACAAGAAATAACCCACAATTTTATTTATAAATAGTTTATGAATTTATAAAATATATTTAAAGATAATATAGCGTTTATCTTATAGAAATAATTATTTATAATATTTATAAATAATATTTATACAATTTTCATGATTATTTCATAGTTAAACTTGATTTAGAATTTATTTTATAAAAATAAGTATTTTTATTATTTTTAAATAATATTTTATAGAGATCTATTAAAGTTTTTAAATAAAATAATTTTACAGAAAATTATTTTGTAAGATTTAAAGTAAGGAAAATTAATAAAATTTATTTTATAATTTTTAGAAATTTTTCCATATTTTTATTGTATTTATAAGCTTTTAAAAAAAATAAAACAAGAAAAGGAGGTTGCCCGGGTCGAACCCGGGACCTCAAGCACCACACACACATAGCCCAAACCAGCGAACCAGAAGCCTAAGCCGTGATTATCCGTGGGTTCCAAATCTTTAAACACAAATTCCAAACCTTTCCCCACCCGTATGAACCCTAGGTTCGATCCGAGCCAAATTGATCCCCGAATAAATGTTGTTAACGATGGAAACTATAGGGTTTTCATTCCTTATGAGAAATCGAGTGTAGAGGTAGTTTCAATTACCTGTTTCGAGTTCGAAATGAGGAAGAACAGGGAGTTGCAGGTCCGCGTTTTTGGGGTAATCGAATGAAATGTTTTTGATTGTTTTGAACGAAATCGAACTCAAAGGAAGTTTATATAGGATTAAACATTCGTTAGTGCTGAGTTAATTTAATCGTTAATGGGTTTAGTGCGCGATTGTGGAGTTGGTCGGCCGACTTTCGGTCGAGAGTGGGTTAGGTGACCGATCGCACTCCAATTTTAAATTGAAGTTAGGCAAATGTTCGAGTCTTTCACGCGGATGTGTCGGGGGTTGAATCGAGTCGAAACCGGGTAAATTTGGGTGTTGAGGGCTGCCGGATTATTGGCCGAGATTGGCCGGAAGGGGAAGGTCGACGGGAGGGAACAGTGGTTTGGGATTTAAAGATTTACAGAATGGCCCCTGTGGTTTCAGGATTTTATTATTTCATGTTTAAAGTTTTAAAATCAGTTTTAAAATTTACAAACTACCCCCCTGAACTTATTAATCAAATTAATAATTTTATAAATTATTATTAATAACAATATCTTCATTATTATTAATATTATCATTATTATCATCATCATCATCATTATATTATTATTATTATTATTATTATTATTATTATTATTTTATTTTTTTTTTAATTATTGGAATTAATAATGCTTTAAAATTTAATTGTTTATAAAAATACGGGATGTTACAGTCTCCCCTGCTTTAGGAAATTTCGTCCCGAAATTTTAATCACGAGGAGGCTGAAACGAAAAGATGAGGATACTGGGGTTTTATTTGGTCCTCACGTTCACAGGTGAACTCTGGGCCACGTTTAGATTCCCAGTGGACTTTGACAATAGGTACCCGTCCTTGTTTCATTTGTATATAATCTTTTACAAGATTCTTGTCATAATGTATGCCAATTTGAACTCTTCCAGAGAATCGCGAGACTCTCTTTGAGATTTGGCATATGGAACATTAGGACACGATGACGAGTTACCATGGTATGTTAGACTTATAATCACAACTTCCACAATATAATTTCGTGGTAAGGTGAAGTCTAGAAATCATTAAAGACCAGCAATGATAAGAAAGGTTAACCGTTGGAATTTAAGAATCCCAAACGTCCTCATATGAAACGACCTTAACGCATATCTTGTGAATATATATTTCTCCTTTGACCAACCATCGGTCTAAGAATAATACGCTATGCGAAGATCTTGGAATGGGTTCACAAGGATGGTTAAGAATATTGTTAAAACAGAAATGAATCAATCATTTAGAATAACGATTGATGTAACATCATACCACGGTATACGAATATTTGAAACAGATGCAGGTTAATTTCTCGACGTTGTGAGATAATGTGTCGAATTGAATTTTTATAATGCACCAATTGTCATCATACAGTTAAGATAAGAGGCACTTATTCTGGCCAAGTTAAAACTAAAAAGTTTCCATGACCGGTAGGAATGAAGAAGATAGGTCACACACAACAGTCATTTCCTTTCCAACCTTCCTATTCTAAGAACAATACTGTATACAATAATCTCAGTCTTCGGGTAGTTCTATACATCATAACTTACGCATGTCGAGAGTTTTCCTATCTCCACCGACTAACTAATTTCTAAGCAACTGGGGTTCATGCCAAATGAAGGAGTGAATTTGAAGGAATCAATGCTATCCTCTACCAGTATCCAACAGATATGTATTGATTGATGATAAGATATGTGCCTATAATAACATCTGAGTCTTCTTGTCTATTTCACCACTATTTTGCTTGCTCTAATCTCCAACTTTGTCCTGCTATTCACAGATCTTCCCAATGTCCTACTTAATTCTATTTGATCTAAATGTTACAAGGTATGACATTAGCTTTGTCAACTTATGGATTCTATCAGTATAAAGAGCATGATTCCAGTATTACAATTTTAACTTTTGCATTTCATTCCTTGGGTAATAGTACTCACTCGCCAAGATTTTAAACTTATCTCAAGTCATGACTATTGCAGCCTCACTACCTTATACTTGAGCTTAGGCATTCTACCATTTCAGTGCGGTACCCACTAGTGGACAAGCATCATTCTTCAAAGGCCATGTATATTCTAAACAACCATTCAATTTGCATAATTTCTGAAATGTAAAAGGAGTGACGTCTCACTAGAGATAAGACTAGTGTCACCATGTGATTCCCATATAGACTCTAGGTAGATTAGAACTTATATAAGGGTAAATGTTATAATGTTTCATTTCCTATATATTCTGGCGCTCAGAACTTTATCTACAGCACGGTTAGTTAAAAGCAGGGTCAAAATAGTTCAACCTAAGTTTCGTGTGAAGATTGTCATTAGGTGTCTAACGTTGAAGATGTTGAAAGATTTCACGAGCGTAGTTTTAAGGAAGGTGGTTATCAATCACAATCGGAGTTGATATTAAAATATTCCTTAAAGGCTTTGAGGTAATGATTCATGCCTATCTTGATAATAACAAGAAAACAATCTAAGATTGACATTTGTCACCAAAATACGGGTTTCAATCCTATTTTGGTGAGATCATGTCATTAATGAAATGTAATTTCCAATGAGAATAATTGAAGTCAATCCTCAAGATAAGGAAGTCACCCCAATCCAGAGGATGAAATTTCATAGAACTAACAAATGGGAAACCATTTATCGAAATAGAGAATCATCAAAGTAAGGGAATCTCCCCTGCTTTGATGAAATAGAATCATTTAAGAGATACAAGTGTTCTTAGTCATAGGTTGACTTGCAAACTCTTGCATTTCCCACGGTACAAGCAGTATAAAGTTTGACTTTACGATGAAAGGAAATTAATATCAATTAGGAATTAGGAAAATTTCAAGTTACATCAGTGTAACAAATAAAAGATCATGCTAACAAGCTTAAGATCAAGGTTTGAGATAGTAGAGTTTGTTAGGATGATGTTCAAATCTTGAATAATTTAAATCAGGAAGACGAAATCAAGGACAAGAATGATTCGACATTATAATGAGATGTGAACATTCGATTCACAATCGAAGGGAATACGTGGACTTCTCAAGATATGAGATCAGCCATAACCTTATTGAAGACATGCGTACCTATAAGTGGTAACAAGGTTATGATTAGTTTATTCGATTATTGAGGTGAGTGACCACCTATAATATAAAATATTCAATTAACAAAGTATCCCGAGATGTAGGAATTCCACCTACAGCATTGCATGTTCTGGGTGGTGTGACACAGACTTTGACGAGATTTTGAAAACCACGAATAACGAGTCAAAGCTCATTTTGAAAATTATTTGATTTAGGCACGCAATGCCTTGACTATGATTTAAGATTTGTGTGTGCTTTGATAGGAATCGAAGTATAAAAAAAATCACATATGGTTTTACTTATCAAGTTCCAATAACCCATGCTTCGGTCCATTAAGATCATTATGTAGCCTAGTTTAAGCACATTCTTAGTATACCGGTGATGTTTATATATAGGGTTCCCCGCAGCGTTCCCACCACATCCACGATATACTTTGAAATATACTTAAACTAGTTACATAACATCTTAATTTTCCTTAGCATCATCCTAAAGAATAACGTAATATAAGTTTAATAAGAGCCACCGCAACTACACTGATGTATAGGCGGTTTTACCAGTTATGAATGGCTACAGTCAAACCTATACATCGGTTCCACACGGGAATTGATGGCTGTAAAGAAACATTCCCAAAGTGTAAATAGTTTAATGTGACGTAGCAAGATCCACAAAGCGCATACGTATAGTTTATATGACGTAGCAAGATCCACAAAGCGCATACGTATAAGTTTATATGACGTAGCAAGATCCACAAAGCGCATACGTATAAGTTTATATGACGTAGCAAGATCCACAAAGCGCATACATATAGATTACAACCAAACCAATCCTTAGGTCCCATTACTGGAACTAATGGTTGTAATGGATGCTCGGCAAAGAAGAACCACAAAGTAGACCCACAAAGAAGAACCACACCGCCGAAGCATCCAAGATCAATAGCATTCACAAGTAATCATCATACAACACTTAGCATCAAGTATTAGCACATAATAGAGTATAGCCACCAAGTAACATATAAGGTAGCAACATAGCATAGAGTTAAGAGTCATAATAGCATCATGCCTCAGACAATCAGGATCATCACGTAGCCCAGTTTAAACACATTCTTGGTATACCAAGGATGCTTATATATAGGGTTCCCCGCAGCGTTCCCACCACATCCGTGGCATACCTAGAACGATGCCTAAACCAGTTACGTGACATCCGTTTATCCTTAGCATAATCTTAAAGAATAACGTTTTGTATGTGTAGAGAGTATCATTACTCTTCTACATTTATGTATTCCACTTTCATTCTAAGCATTAATCAGTAGTTACTGAAATGCTAAGTGGAGATATTTCTCATAAGGTCAATATTATAATTGGAAATACTATGAAGGCTCTAAGTAGGACAGGACTTGAGTAAGTGTTGATAATGTTTGATTGCCTTCAACAAGGACTTATAATGTTTGATTGCCTTTAACAAGGACTTATAATGTTTGATTGCCTTCAACAAGGACTTATTAGAATTATGACCCTAGCACCCTAGGGTATAGAATAGAAACGTGTGATACTCATGATCGTTATCTCATGGTAAGATTAACCAGACTTCTCATGCATGGTGAATTACAATTACGTGTGCACCCGTAATGGTAATTTACCTTGCATGGTCACCCTAGCTCCACTTACCCCAAGTTAACATCATAGTATTATCTAGATTCATCAAGCATAAATAATGTAATGTCCTTATGTCCATGAGCCAGTATTCCAATAATAGCATGTAATAGCAAATAAGCATATAAGCACATTAAGTCTAATGGTAACTGCATATCCGTCATACTTTCAGGATTTCAGTCATAACAATGATAGGGTCGGATTCAATATCCGAGATCAACGCTACTTGTGATCACCGAAGTTCCCTAATGTTGTGCGCATACAAGCGTAAAGTTTTTAGTATAAAAGTATCCCATGGAGAAAGACTAAGAGTAATAATGTCTTTCCCGGGATGTTCAGATAACACGTGTACATGTATAAAATCAAGTATGTAGGAACATACTTGTAGATTATTAGGTATATAGGAATATACCTGTATATTAAGTTCATAGACTTAATATATTTGACCCATTTGCCTTGTAGATCTGTGTATTGACCATAGTTTATCACTCATCCCAGAAATCCCCAGGTAAGCATACCAGGTCTCGTAATGAGATATATGCGATATGCTTGCCTTAGCCCGAGGGCCTTTTGCCAGGAAATCCAGAATACAGGTGTCTATGTGTTACACAAATCATGAAAGACATTTAGGTAAAATCAAATGCACACAATCCCTAGCATGCATTCTATATGAAGGTTCTTAGGTTATAGTCTAGGTCGAATTCTCCACCTAAATCTCTATAACCAAGGCTCTGATACCAATCTGTCACACCCCCGCTTGTAGCGGAAACACGAGGATGCGACGGACGGGATCGTCATAACACTTGGTATAATTACAGAGACATATTACATGCAAAATCCTCGTGTCATGACGTCGCCCGACACAATGGTGACTTGTGTCGTGGTTAGTCAGTTCCACGACTATCATAGTCTTAATAATTCTAAAATCCATATACACAGTGTTCAATTATAACAGTAAATGATAAACAATACAAATGTAATCTATTGAAAGCCTGAGGTCTCTGCTAAGGCACCAGCACTAGCTATCCTCTTTGATTATGTTCTCCTGAAAAGATATGCTCAAAAATGTCAACACATAATGTTGGTGAGTTCCGCAGGTTTAAGTTTAAAACATTGATGCTGTGTAGAATTTGATATGGAATCATACTGTAAGCAAAAACCACATAACATGTGTTTAAGACAACCAAACCTAATGACAGTTATGCATATAAATTCGTCGAAATATATTCACCCATGGCCTGATTGCTGGCAGCTGTAGTCGGTAACTCACAAGTTAAACCGATCTGTCGAGGGTGGGGGTGTCAACCCAGTAGTACTACCAATACCTATCCGTTGGTTCCCAAACCCGGGAATTAATGGTTGTAAGAATCGTAGAATAACACCATGTATGTATTAGAATATAAGAATAGTATCACATTGATTCCAAGTATGAAAATTGTATGTAAGATTGTCCAGCATCGAAAACGGGTGAGCATACTTTTCCCCCAAGTTTGAAAACATTGAAACAATTATAAAAGCATAAAAAGGGGCCACGGAAACTCACCTTGGATTGACGTAATGTATATGAATAAGAACTTCAAAGAATTAAGCAATGCACGATCAAGCACGATCAATACCTATTATTAATTGTAGCTAAGTCTTTAAAATGTGTTTGTTGCGAATAAATATTTTTGGTGAGATTCGGTTGGTTTGGTTTAACACGTGACACGTACACAAATGGATGTATATATGTTTACAAGATTTCTATTTGTATTAATAAATAATTATCAATAAGTATTAAACTTATTAAACAATTATTTATATATTTCGATTCCATTAAAAGGGTTTTCACATTTGTATTTAAATATTTTTAGAATTAATTATAATAATGACGTGGTTTAACTATATAATTTATAATTATCCAAAGATAATTACAAATAAGGATAATCACAATTATAGTATTTTGATTAATAATAAGGTATTAATCTATATCCTTAGTTAAAATTTATTTTACAAGAAATAACCCACAATTTTATTTATAAATAGTTTATGAATTTATAAAATATATTTAAAGATAATATAGCGTTTATCTTATAGAAATAATTATTTATAATATTATAAATAATATTTATACAATTTTCATGATTATTTCATAGTTAAACTTGATTTAGAATTTATTTTATAAAAATAAGTATTTTTTATTATTTTTAAATAATATTTTATAGAGATCTATTAAAGTTTTTAAATAAAATAATTTTACAGAAAATTATTTTGTAAGATTTAAAGTAAGGAAAATTAATAAAATTTATTTTATAATTTTTAAAAATTTTCCATATTTTTATTGTATTTAATAAGCTTTTAAAAAAAAAAAAACAAGAAAAAGGAGGTTGCCCGGGTCGAACCCGGGACCTCAAGCACCACACACACATAGCCCAACCAGCGAACCAGAAGCCTAAGCCGTGATTATCCGTGGGTTCCAAATCTTTTAAACACAATTCCAAACCTTTCCCCACCCGTATGAACCCTAGGTTCGATCCGAGCCAAATTGATCCCCGAATAAATGTTGTTAACGATGGAAACTATAGGGTTTTCATTCCTTATGAGAAATCGAGTGTAGAGGTAGTTTCAATTACCTGTTTCGAGTTCGAAATGAGGAAGAACAGGGAGTTGCAGGTCCGCGGTTTTTGGGGTAATCGAATGAAATGTTTTTGATTGTTTTGAACGAAATCGAACTCAAAGGAAGTTTATATAGGATTAAACATTCGTTAGTGCTGAGTTAATTTAATCGTTAATGGGTTTAGTGCGCGATTGTGGAGTTGGTCGGCCGACTTTCGGTCGAGAGTGGGTTAGGTGACCGATCGCACTCCAATTTTAAAATTGAAGTTAGGCAAATGTTCGAGTCTTTCACGCGGATGTGTCGGGGTGTTGAATCGAGTCGAAACCGGGTAAATTTGGGTGTTGAGGGCTGCCGGATTATTGGCCGGAGATTGGCCGGAAGGGGAAGGTCGACGGGAGGGAACAGTGGTTTGGGATTTAAAGATTTACAGAATGGCCCCTGTGGTTTCAGGATTTTATTATTTCATGTTTAAAGTTTTAAAAGTTTTAAATTTACAAACTACCCCCCTGAACTTATTTAATCAAATTAATAATTTTATAAATTATTATTAATAACAATATCTTCATTATTATTAATATTATCATTATTATCATCATCATTATTATTATTATTATTATTATTATATTATTATTATTATTATTATTATTATTTTTTTTTTTTTTTTAATTATTGGAATTAATAATGCTTTAAAATTTAATTGTTTATAAAATACGGGATGTTACAAAGAGTTTGCAAGTCAACCGACGACTAAGGACACTCATATCTCCTAAATGATTCTAACTTAGCAAAACGGGGTGATTCCCTTACTTTGGTGATGATTCTTTATTCGTTTCAATAAATGGTTTCCAATTGTGTATTTTATGAAAATTTCATCCTCTGGATTAGGTGATTTCCTTATCTCGAGGACTGACTTCAATTATTCTCTTTGGAACTTACATTTCACAAATGACATGATCCCACCAAAATAGGATTGAAACCCGTACTTTGGTGACAAATGTCAACCTTTGATTGTTTTCTTGTTATTATCAAGCTCAATCATCAAGATACGCGTGAAATTCATACCTTGATGATAATTTCATTTTCATGGATTGTATTTTTTTTCAAATGAAACGACCTCATTAAAGTAGGAGTGAATTCTGGATTTTGATGAAGAAGTTTATCTTGTATATTTTGTTTTGTAAAAATTCATCGTTAAGATAGGAGTGAATCCCTCACCTTAATGATGAGTTATCTCGTCTTATTTCTGTAGATCCTCAGATCGAACTTTTTGATTAAAAGGTTAGTGGTCATACCTTGAGAGTACACCATCAAGTTAGAGGTGAAAACCATACCTTGATGACTATTCTCATTTCTTGATCTTCAATTTACCATGGTTGTAATCAAGTGACGAGACGCATGTAGTAACTTGAGGGGTGAAATAATGTTAGTGTTTCGACCTATCAAGCCAAGCATGATCTCTGAACTTGAAAAGAGACCCGATCGTTTTAGGTTAATATTGATTCCAAGATTGGAACATTTAAATTCTTAAATCGATTTCTTTTCCTTATTCTCATGTTTTGACTCGATCTAGCTACATCAAACCATTAATTCCTTATCTATCAACTTCCATTTTGAGATATCATCAAGACCTGATTACGTGATGGTAATCTTCCTAAACAATCTATTGTCAAGTAAAGATATTATCTCTGATCGTAATTGTCGCTTCATCTCTCGTTTCTGGAAAAGTCTTCAATAAAACTTTCGAAACTCAACTGAATCTTAGTACAACCTATCATCCGCAAACCGACGGTCAGACTGAAAGAAACGATACAAACCCTCGAGTATATACTCCGGGCTTGTGTCATTGATTTCAGTGGATCGTGGGATTCTCATCTTCCGTTGATCAAATTCTCTTACAATAACAATCACCATACCAACATTTAGATGGCACCATTTGAGGCCTTGTATGGCCGAAAATGTCGATCTCCCATCTATTGGTCTTAAAATAGTAAAACACTTTAGACTCTCTTTTTACCTCTAATGGCTCTGCCATTGCACATAAAGTAAACACTAAAGAGGTCAGCTTAATCGATGACGAGTTTTCTTCTTTTGATACCTCATCAGAACCCGAAAAATTCTTGAAAGTATACCTCGGAAACATAAAAACACAAACTGTATCAAGAAAGAAGAAGAAAATCATTATGATCTATCTCTGATGAACAAGTTCTAGAAGCATACAAGATATTCCCAAATCAGAAAGGAAACCTAAGATTCCTCTTGTTGAAAATCATGGGTCGTGATAAGATCCATGATAACTTGGTCGCTGCTAGAAATCGTCAAAAGCATTATGCTGACAAAACACGTAAGCCCATGGAATACAATGTCGAAAATCTCGTACTTTTTAAGGTATCACCTTAGAAGGTAGTGATCCGTTTTGGAAAGAAAGGCAAGCTAGCACCTCGTTACGTAAGACCATTCAAAGTGCTTGAGCGAATTGGGAAAGTGGCCTACAAGCTTGAACTACTCTAAGAGCTCAGCAAATTACATTCAACGTTTCATGTTTCAAATCTCAAGAAGTGTCTTGCCGACGAAAATCTCCACATTCCACTCGATGAAGTCCAGACTGATAAATTTACGCACTTTATTGAGAACCCTGTGGAAGTTATGGACCGGAAGTTAAACAACTTAAACATAGTCGAATATCCATTGTCAAAACCGCTGGGAATCTAAACGTGGCCCAGAATTCATCTGGGAACGTGAGGATCAGATGAAAACCCAGTATCCTCATCTGTCTGTTTCAGTCTCCTCGTGAACAAATTTCGGGACGAATTTTCCTAAAGCAGGGGACTGTAACATCGCGTATTTCAGGATATATATATAATATATATATATATATATATATATATATATATATATATCACACACACATATATATTAATTTTTGTTAAAATTACAACAATCATAATAATAATTATAAATAATATATAGTAATATATAATAATAATAATAATAATAATAATAATGAAAATAATAACATATAATAATAATAAAAATACAATTGTTTATAGAAATATATTTTTTAAATCAAGTGCAGGGGGTATTTTGAAATTTATGAAACTTAAAAATTAAGTTTCTAGCATAAAATATAAACAACCTAAACTACAGGGGGCCAAAGTGTAAATTTTTTTAAAACCCCTTCTCCCCCGTCGACACCCCGTTTTTCCGGCGACTCGCCGGCGAAACTCCGGCGAAGCTCCGGCGAAGGCCAAACGCTCAAATTACTCAATTTTAACCCACCAAACCGGTCCCAATGTGTTCGGGGATGAGATTCGACTCAATACAACCATTAAACACGTTTAAACTTCGAGTAATTCGAATCCAAAGCCACCACATCGAACTCACAAGATCCCCGACCAAAAATCAGTCAAATTATTCCAATTTGAACCCACAATCACACCGAAAGTGTCCTTGGATCCAATCTAGATTGAATTCCAACACAAAACGTGTTGAATAAGTCAAATTAACGGCTAAAATTCTTACTTTAACTTCGGATCCTATACAGCTCATAAACCCACTCAAACAACATCAATAACAAATTAAAGCTGCAAAATCGATCATTAATACATACCCAATCGAACTCTGGTTTCAATTCACCAAAAACAACCATAAACACTGAAATCACTCACCATCTTTATCGCGACCTGCAACTCGATTGATAGCCAACCTCCAATCAATTTTAATCGAAATGATAAGGGGCTATTGTTCTTTATCATCATCCGAAGCTGTCTACCAGTTTAATTCGAGTTTAGAGATCATTAGCACTCGATTCAAGTCATACGTGGTCGCGACCTGTTTCTTCATCAGGTTTATACTCAAACCGATATCATACATGAAATTGAACACACACATATTCGGTTTCTCATGGGGAACAAAAGCCCCATGATTGCAGAAGCTATCAGGATCAATTTCGAGTCAATTTGGTTCGGATTCGATCTAGGGCTCGAATGGGAATAGGGGGTTTTGGTTAAATTGGTTTAAAAGAATTTGAAGCCGGATCCTTTCGCGGCTGTATGCCTTGTTCCACTGGTCCCTGCGCTTCATTTCAAACAGGAGGTCCCGGGTTCGACCCCGGGCCACCTCAACCATTTTTTTTGGGGCTTTTTAAGCCTCTAAAATTATAAAAAAATTGTAAAAATTATAAAAATATTTTTACAAACACTAGAAATTTTTAAAACAATCTAATTATTTTCTGAAATTTATTTTATTCATTTATTTTATTTGTTTTAAATAAAAATAACTAATTATTTTTCTACCAATTTATAATTAGTGTATAATACATAATTATACAATAAATAGATTGAATCCAATATATACATAGGTATATACTATCCAATTATCAAACATTTTTTATTTGATTAAATTACATGTATATAATTTTATATAATTGTATACAATTTATAACTCGTGTATATACTTAACATGCAATATATAGTTAAGTTCACTTATGTATTAATGTATTATATACATATAATCATGTATATAATTATACATATAATTACTTGATTATATATAATTATGAATATAATTATACATATACAATTTATTAATAAATTGTATAAATGTATAACTTACACGTATAAATTTTATTAAAGTTCTTGACATAATCACTTTCAATAAATTCGTTTATTTCAAGACATTTCAAACCGAATAAAATTTATCAATTTAAACTACCATAGAAATCCTAATACATTCCCAAATTCCCAAATCGTTATTATTCTAACTCAAGACCCGTTCCTTAGGTTAATCATAAGGAAATCATTGGTGTTTAATCTATCACGTCCAAATTCAAATCTCATCAATCAAGTGAGTATTCATATCCCCTTTTTATATCATTTCCTATTGGGGAAAATCATGTGATACAATATATTCTATCATGATATTCTATTGTTATTTCATTTTCAATTCAATTCAAGACAGGTTATGTTATTACTTGCAATTACGTGAACATACTGTGATAAACTGGACGACAGTAAAACCCTAATTCAATCAATCAATCAATCCTGGCAACAATGTAGATCTACTGGTTTGGAAAACCCACCCCATATGGCTTACGAGTGGTGATTGTGCCAGAGGCAATTAGTCAATCTATGGTGTTTGTGTGGAGTCTATTATATGCAAGTGTCAAGTCAAGGGGTTTATATTGTGTCGGTTAATCTATATGCTTCGCGGTTGCCATATAAGTCTTAATATTACCTTGTGAATTGAATTACAATCGATGGATCAATCAATCAATCTATATGTATATTCAAAACTGTGATTACTCACCAGCTAACTCGTTAGCTGACTTTATTTTCTCACATGATTTCAGGTTAAGCAAGATAGTGGACTTCTATGTGCTCATCTAAGACACGGACCTAGTTATAATAAAAGACAATTATTATTTGTGGTTTCGATTGTTGTATTTGTGTATGTTGTACTTATTCTATCATGTAATCTGATTTTAATATTATTTCCACTATTAGACAACCATGTGTTATGAACAATCAATCATTCCCTCGTCCGCTCCGATGATTCCGCCGTCGGTCGGGGTGTGACAATTAGAATTCGATTAGTGGGTGACTATCCAATGCCTGTTCCGAGCAAATATTGGCATTTGTACAAAACAGAAAACGCCAATGATTGGGAGGCTATATACGGAAGTCGAATTCAAAAATATCTTGAACTAAGGCCCGTAGACCCGGTTGAACATGTAGATTTAGTATAGTTTACACATTTATCAATTCTTTCAATTCTTTATTTATTCAATTCTTTATTGTTGTTGAATTGTAAACATGTAATCTATTATTTATTCAATTTTTTATTGTTGTTGAATTGTAAACATGTAATCAATTCTTTCGTTTTCTAAAGAAAAATGCAATAAGAAGATTATCGAATTTTTCTTCAACCTTTGAATTTTGTTTATATGACCTGGCATTTGGTTAGCAGGATGTTAATGATATGAGATGCATAATATTTGTTGAGATTCAAGTATGTTTTCAGTGCAACTTTTCCGACTGAGATTCAAGTATGTTTATATAATTGCAGAGCCTGGCGTCGGATTTTCTGAAGGATTATATATTTCTTTCTGTGGGACGAGTAGGTTCAAGTACTAATTTTATTATCCAAAAGGTTGATTTAATATTATTCGTACAAACCACTTCCTCCACAAGCACAACCAATTGTAAACATATAATTAAACATTTAAACGTCATCCAAAATAACTCATAATATATATAATTGCAGAGCCTGGCGTCAGATCTTCTGAAGGATTATATATTTCTTTCTGTGGGACGAGTAGGTTCAAGTACTGATTTTATTATCCAAAAGGTTGATTTAATATTATTCGTACAAACCACTTCCTCCACAAGCACAACCAATTGTAAACATATAATTAAACATTTAAACGTCATCCAAATAACTCATAATATAACATAATTTTTCAATTTTTTACATGAAAGGTAAATAAAATAATAAAATCCTACTATCTATGCGTCATGACCACCACCAGCATCACCAACACCAGCACCAGCATCCTCCGTATCACCACCCCAGCAGCCTCCTCGTCATCACCCGCAGGTCGTCTGACAAACGGAGGCAACTCCGGCCGAGGGGGAGGTCGATACCCGCGCTAGCAGCAAAAATGACGTACGCATCCGCCATCCATACTAGCAAGGCGTGGGCCTGACGCTGCAAATGTAGTGACTCCGCCATAAACTCCCCCGTCGGCGGAATCTGCCGAATGATGGTCCTGGGAACAGGCGGTGGCGGTTGGGACGGGTGGTCCGGCGTGTGGTCGGGGTTGCGGCTGCTGCTGCGGCGCCGGCTGCTCCTCCTCCTCACCAACGTCCGGCACTGGCTGCCAGACGGTCCGACCACCATCAGTGGACCATCGGAGGTCGTCGCCAATTTGGCGGCAATCCCCATGGCCATGACGGTCTGTCGACCCAAAATCCGAGGCGGCGTGTCCGTAGTCTGCCTCGCAATTAGGGCGTCCGTAAACAACCCTAAGCGCGAGGCAATGACGGTGATGTACGAGCCGCAAACAATCGGCTATCCATCTGCAAAACAATCAAACATAGGTATAATTATGAATCGCATAATAGATAATACTTATTTGTTAACAATTAGTAGAAATATTTTTTACCTTGCCCTGAATGACGCTCAAAAAATAGGCGGCCATGCAGTGAGCTAGATTCACCCGTCTGGTGAAAGCAAGGCCCTCAAAAAAAATAAGTCAAGGAGCGACACCTGCTCCATGCTCTGGTCTCTGCCGGCAATGGTGCCGCAATGCACCGGTGTAGATACCGGTGCAAAGGATCCCTAATAGAGGTCGCCCTAATGGCGCCCTCCCACGGCTGGTCGGAAATGGTCGGCCACCATCCGACCAAAGGAGCCGGCTCCGACTGGACCTCGTCAGAATAAAAACGAGGATCCTCCGTCTCCTCGTGGGTGTAAAACCCAAGAGTCACCGCCCACTGGGCGAGGGTGAACTCGTACCTAGCGGTCCCAGCATAAATCGAACCGCTATGTGCTGGCGGGGGTCCTGATCCTCAAAGGAGGGAGTGAACTGAAACGTACACAAAAACTGCAACGTCAGCTCCCGGTAGCCCCTCCTCGATCCCAAATCAAACATCCGCCTCCACGGCGTCTCTCCGTCCAGCCCGATGATATCCTGGGCACGTGCTATGTCTCCGACCTCCTCCAGCACGTCCCAGTCGATGGTGCGTGTCCCCTTCAGGGGACGTCCAATCAGCTTCCACAGCTTTTGCCGTGGCTGGGTCTCCCTCGGAAAACGAAGATCAGGGTGTGGGTCCAGAAAGTCACCCTGACCCTCGGGCTCAGTCTCCGGACGTGTACGTTTGCGGGGCGGCATAATCTGCAAAAAAAAATAATAAATTCACCAGAAAAAAAAGGGTTACGGCCCGTGAAGCGCACTCACGGCCCGTAACCCACTGAAGTTTCAAAGGTTACGGCCCGTAAAGGAAGGTCACGGCCCGTAACCCTTTGAAAATTCAAAAGGTTACGGCCCGTGACGCCCCTTCACGGCCCGTAACCCCAAAAATTTCAGTTTTCAGATTTTTTAAATACAATTTTAATATATTTAAACGAAAAATACACAAAAATAAAATACGAATTTGAATACGTACCGTAGTATGGAGTCGGCGGTATGAAAATGATGGAAATACGGAGGTCGTGACGGGAGTAAATCGTATGTGTGTTTTGGGGGCGTAAATGACAAATGGGCCGTGAGGTCCTATATGTTATCGGGCCTCACGGTCGTGACGGACCTCACGGCCCGTTACATATTTTCCACACGGCCCGTTACATATTTTCCACACGGCCCGTTACCTCTTTCACGGGCCGTGATGCTTTGTACTTTTAAAACCCGGCCGTTGACACTACACGGCCGTGTGGTGACACCCTCACGGCCCGTAAAGCCTCTCACGGGCCGTACAAAACTTTTTCAAGTCTATAAATTCAGTCGCTTGACACAAACAATTCACACAAATTTACTCAATACCCAAAACATGAGTGCTACAAGTGATCAAAATCCGTGGACGGATGAAGAGGAGGTGACTTTAGTAAGATCTTGTATCGAAAATTCAGGTACTATCCCGCCAAATTCAATATTTTGGAACCGGGTTTCAACTCGTTTTCATCAAATTCTCGAATGTAAAGAATATCGCACCACTCGTGAACTTAGCAACAAGTGGTCTGACTTGAGAAGGAAGGTCACGACATTTCACCAGCTCTACAAAGACGTTTACAACAATCGAAATATGTTATGGAATGATACGGATATTATGACAAGAACTCAAGAAAGATATCGGGAGAAATTTGGAATTTCCTTCAACCATTTTGCGGCTTGGATCTTTTATAAAGATCAAGAAGATTAAAAATTATGTGTTTTATTTTTGTGTGATAATAACGGTTTATCGTTTTTGAAAAAGTGTACTAATAAACGTTTATGTTTTTAATAAAATATTTCATTACTGTTCTACATTAAACGTCTAGAATACAGTTCGTCTGCCATAAATCTTCGAAATCTAAAGCAAGCATCCTGTAAGCTAACCTCTTGCCACTCTAAAGATCTATTTTGAACCAACCTACGCAATAACATACAAATTACAACTCCCGAATCTCGACCATATGACCGGCGTTAGGGGGCCAAACGGTTTCACCCGATACCACCAGTTCTTCGATTTCTTCTTGTCCGGAGTGCTGCCAATATTGTATACGTGACAGAAAATGTAAAAAGTACGATTCGAATTGTACGAAAATCGTTCGCGCATTACGATGAATGCACCATGATCATCACACGTATTTGGTCGGCATTCGTATGGAGAATATATACGAACTTGTAGTGAGTCCATAGAAATCTTAAAAGATACCAATTTCTTCGTCATCAGTCATTGGTACGTAAACCTACAAAACAATTTAATTCACGGTTATAAATTTATGATTTTTATTGTAAAACATGAAAACAGTATTACCGTATCAACTTCCCATAACGCGGGATATAGACAGTCACTCCCGTCTCCAAATTCGTTACCATTAACGGACCCCGAGTATATTAAGTTAAACCACTCAAATGGGAGAATCGTCCAACGATCACTACCCGGCAACTCTTCGGTTCTACGTATTTCTTCGTATCTCCATATTGTGAGTCTATTTGTCCACGCCCGAACAATGCTATAAAACAACAACTTTTTAATTGTTAGAATTTTAAAATAAATAAAATATATAAAAAAACTTTAAATCATACATCTGTACCTAAAGACACGTTTCCGAGTAATTCACGCCAAAATTGTAACGGAATATCGGAATGACCCATGTAATACACTCTACATGTTTGGGAGTCACCGTTACGTATAAAGTGAATAATATTCTGAGACCATTCCTCCCGTTCTGCCAATTATGGTTATCTATTGGATCGGGAATACTTTCCACAATATCTCGTGAGTTTGAAGATAACTCATTTTGACGTCTTCTCCTACCTCCACGAGAAGACATTTTACTGTTTCGTTTCTCACTAACCATATAACAAGTCATATATATAACGGTTAATATAGAATCTTAAATCGAATCAAGGAATAATACGTCGCGTCACATAATTATAAAATTTAAAAGTGCACGCAAAACGAGGAAAGTAATTTCTCAGAAGGACAACTACGACCCGTGAAGGATCTCACGGGCCGTTATTGAGGTAGTTAACGGGCCGTGTGTGCGGACGTTTACGGGCCGTTTGTTCCTTCACGGGCCGTGATTAAATGCAGTTGTGAGAATTAAATTTCGAAGCCCTCACGGTTTGTAAGGCCCTTCACGGGCCGTGAAGAAAGTCAAAGGGCGTTTATTTATCACCTGATAGGGTGTCTGATTATCAATGGCCTTTTCAAAAGTCGATTGCGTATCATTATATATAAACTCTTGTTTTTCGATTTGGGTTGAGTCGATTAATAATAACATTCAATTGGGCCGTTCGTAAAGCAACAAGACAAAACCAGATTATATTTCATATATAGAATAAAAAAACATTAATCGTAATTAGAAATGTATCATAGAAACACACATCCTTATAATTGATCTTTACTTGTGTTTATTTTTTATAAATCATTTTAAACAAACGTTTTTTAATACAACTAAGGGCCTGTTTGATTCCGGTTGACCCAGCTGACCCGGTTGACTGACTGACTCGGTCAGCCGGTCAGCCTGTTTGATGCGGTTGTGGGCTGTTCTGACCGGGTCCTTTTATTCTGACCACGGACCTTAATTTTACCCTGTCTGACCGAGAGGATTATCATCATCTCCTGGATTCCGGCAGATCCGGCAAACATCCCCTTCCTCGTCATCGTCATCATCGTACATGCTCGTCGACAAATCCTTTCCACTATCAGCATCATCCGACGCACTCTGTGATGTCAAAATCGAACCAGAGGAAACCGATGACGATGAAGATGACGCATTGACGGTGGCGACTCCGCACCGCCGTCTGCCGCCGTAAGCGGTATGTTCTCCGATCGGAGCAAGAAGGTTAGGAGAACGGAAGTTTGTTGGAAATTGTGAGGTGAGGTTGATGGATTCCGAATATTTGTGTGGGTAAGTTTAAAGCCTTATGTTTGCTTTTATTTATTTGCGGTTTTACGATTATGAACCTTTTTGATTTTATTTATTTGATTGTTTGTTATTTTGAATTTCAAGTTATTTTGTTATTTTTAAATTTTTGGTTAATTTTATTGATTATACAATACCAGTTAAATTTAAACTCGTCAGAACTACGGGGCACTATGGTTATTTTTATCGATCAACAGAGTCAGTCAGATACTAAATCAAAAACCAAGTTTCAGTCAGATACAGACTCAGTCAGAACTTCTTACTGGGTCAGCTTCTGACTCAGTCAGATCTTACTCAGTCAGCACAATCAAACAGCCCCTAATACAATCTTCGCTTAAGTTCTTACATCAATCCGACTATATCATAGGTTAAAACATTAAAAAATCAAGATATCACTCATCAAATATTAAACCAATAAGTTTCAAAGTAACATTTAAATAATTAAGTAAAGAATCAAATAATCTAGTAGATAATCAAATAATTAAATAAAAATTAAATAAAAAGTCTAAAAAATACCTAACTTGAGAATTTTGGGTTCTTTATAATCGGATTTGAGAGATCGGGCGTGAGACTGTTGATAAAGAGGTGGCTGACGTCACGATAGTGCTCTGATATCAAGGATTGCAATGAAAATAAGGCAATTGGCTGCTTGTTTTGGCAACGTCGATCGAACTGTTTGGAATCAAATGTATGTATAATAGTTATTAGGCTTGTAAGAAATTTCAAAATATGTGCTAATTACTTTATAATATGTTTATATCTATAAAATTAACTCTTAAATTAAATTTTTTTTTGTTGTCAGTGTGAAAATTTAATGAGAGTCAATGTAAAATCTCAAGGGCGTCGGTGTTCAAATTTTATAGGATCGGTTGGGATTAGTTGTATAGAAATACAAAAATAATAATTTGGTGCGGATGAGTGTCAAAGGTAACACCTAGGCCCACTCCCGTGTGATTTCATAATTTATCACCGTTAAAAAATAAAGAAATAAAAAAAATCATCTTCTTCCTTTCGATCTTTACGGAATCGTAGCTTTAATTTCTGCTAGGATTTCAAATGAAAAGTACCATGAACTAATTGACGAGCAGTACCTCTACGAAATGACAAAAGATCTTATTGAGTTTCACTTTAACTAAAAATAATAAAGTTGTGAATCAATTTAATCACAAAACTTGGGTCAATCATCAAAAGTTTGGCATCTAGCTCTTGTTTTATTGAGTATCGTCACATGCTTCATATTTGTTGATGTAACTTATGAAAAAATTTATTCCAACCATCTTGCTTAAGAATTATACCCTCATCTTATATTTAAACTTTAAAGTGAAAATAGCTTGGATTCAACTCACAAACCTTAATCCACTCACCTTTAGTTCTATTGATTATAAAGAGGGGTAACACTCATATAATCCAAAAAATAATCTTTGAAGAATAACAACTGAAACATACTATCTATTGATCACCATGGATTACAGATCTATGTCGGTGGGGAGCCGACAGAAGGTATCCATTTGATAAACCAGCCAACCATGGTGTTGTTGACGGGCTTGATGATGATAGAGATGAGTTATTCTTCTTTTTCTTAGTTACGATGGTATGGCGAAGTCAAGTTTAATATTTTGAATTACGTTATCTACTCTTTCTTCGTCACCACTCTCCTTTTGTTTTAAAGTAATCGTGGCTATCTGAGATTTTGTTTCAATTGAAGGTTCATGTTGTTTGACTTATTTGATCTTATTGTTATCATTTTTCTTGAATAAATAATGAATTTCTAGAATACTATTAAAGATCTTATTGAAAACTTACATCAGCTTATCAAACAAAGGTTAAGAAAAAAAAAGGGTATGACTAACATAACATCTAGGTTGGATTCAAAAAAAACATAGGCTTCAGACAATTTGACCAAGAAAAGACAACTCGCATAAAGGAGCAAAATTAAGACATATCAAACTAAAAATATAAAGCATGACAGACATTATTTTCGTCGAGATAATTACATTTTGATTGAGTTATTGATATAAAGAAAAATGAAAAAAAGTAGACAAAAATCATTATTTTTTCACTCAATCAAAAACCTTCAATTCTCAAAATAAGAATTAAAAATCATACTTTCATACAATATCTTAGATGAATTATAAATTCAGTTAAATTCTAAATATACACAAGCTAAAAAAAACTCAAAGGGGACCTCAAGAAACTATTAGAGGATATTATTTGTTACTAGGTTAGAGCCCATGTATTACATGAGTGGAATAAATAAAACATATCAAAACCATTAGTTTATGAATATTTTATTTTCTAGATGTTATTAGCCATTGTTGAAATAAAAATATATGAATATTTAAAAGTCATAACAAACAATGAAATTAGAAATTATTACTCTATATTAAAGATAAAATATGTTTGAAATCATATAATTTAGTATGTATTAATAAATTATTAAAATAAGAATTTATATTTTAGATGTTCAGTAGTTTAGTTTACTTATTTAAAAATTATTATATAATATGAGAGAGACAAGAAACACAAATATAGATATATTTGTTTTAACATATTTTAGTAAAAAAGGAAAGTCAAATTGATTGTTTTTATCATCTTTGTATTTTTATAAGAGAGAGGCGGGAAAATAATTTTTTTAATATGCTAAAATGATGACACGTGTCTCAAAAACCTTCTTTTATTATATGTTATAGATGTTTAAATTTAATTTGATGTAATCCTTTCCTAGTTTATCGGGTAGACTTTTGTATTTATTGAGATCATGGGTATTCTCAAAGGCAATCAATGAAAATCCTTTCACAAGTTAACATGGTAATCAGAGCCATATAATTCTCCAATTTTTTTTTCCCGTTCGTCTACCCTAATCCGACCACCACCGTGGTGGAGACTGCCGGTGGTGATAAACTCGTCACCTCCTCATTATCAACCTCACAAACACCCCTCCATCCCGCCTTTACTGCAACGAACGTACACCTTCGGGTTCGTACTCTCGATGGCAAGAAAACTTCATACTCAAACTGGGTTAAATTGTTCAAAAATCATCTCACCATCTACAAACTTCTGTCGCATATCGATGGTACCGATCCGCCCCCAACCAACTCTTCCACCTACGGATCATGGGCTGAACTCGATGCTCTGATCCTGCAGTGGATTTACAGCACCGTCAATGACGATATTCTCCAGCGAATCATTGATCAAACCACTTCCAGAAAAGCGTGGGTCAAAATCCAGGAGATATTTCTAAACAACAAGCATGCCCGGGCAGCCACTCTCGAGCAACAGTTCTCGAACACTACTCTCTCGGCGTCCTCTTCCTTCGATGAATACTGTCAAACCCTGAAGGACCTTGCTACACAACTCGCCGATATCGACCAGCCGGTTTCCGAGAGCCGCCTTGTCATACAAATGGTTCGCGGACTCCGGGCTGAGTACGATACGGTGGGTGCCATCATCAACCAGCAATCTCCGACCTGGGATGCCGCTCGTGGAATGATCGAGGCTGAACAACAGCGGCAAGCTGCTCGCCGCACCAATACCAGGGACACTGTACTCGCTGCTTATTCTTCCTCATCGTCCCGCACACCTGATAACCCGGATACTACACCCCCTGTTCGATCCCCATACCCGAATGGTTATCGTGGCAATAATTACGACCCGATCAAAGCCGCTCGTGGTGGCAAAGGCGGACGCGACGGCGGTCGGTTCTCGGGCAGAGGCGGAGACCGAACAAACTCTTTCAACAGCCCCTGGATACCTCAGCCGATGCCTCCTCACCAAGGGGGAATTTTGGGTTCGGTCCCTGGAGCCCAGTGACACTACCAGCCCACCACTTATGGGCCTCCTGGATCAGCCCAATGGAACATACCTCCTACTCCCTATCCCTCGCTAGCAGCCCCCATGCAGCCTCAGCAGGTCCACCTGGCCCATTTGCAACCGGTTGGCCAGACTGCTCCACTGGGGCTCGGTTACTACCCTCCTGCCTCTCCGGGTCTTAATCCTTTATCTCCGCAGGATATTGGCATGGCGATGACATCATTAAACATCGGCTCTCAGAATCAGGGACAGTGGATTATGAATACCGGCGCCTCCTCGCACATCACCTCTGACCCAGGTAATATTCAAGTTCCTAGTTTTGTCCCTGTTAATCCTATTTTTGTCGGGAATGGTCAGATGTTGCCCGTTAGTGGCTTCGGTAATGGCTTTTACACTACACCTAATAAAACTTTCAAACTTAACCAAATTGTTCATTCCCCTCAAGTTATCAAAAATTTGATCTCCGTACGCAAATTCACTATAGATAACCAAGTATCCATTGAATTTGACCCTTCTGGTTTTTCTTTGAAGGACCTCAAGGATGGCCGACTGCTTTCCCGCCACAATAGCAGTGGAGATCTTTACCCGCTCACACCCGCTTCTACAAGTCTCCTCACCACCTCTGCTACGGCTCCTTGGCATGATCGAACAGGGCATCCTGGATCGAACGTGCTTCAATGTTTATGTCGTTTATTTTCCTTTAAATCCAATAAATCTTTTGACTCGTGGTTTGTAAGTCGTGTCAACTGTCAAAGAGTAAACGTCTTCCATTTTATGAATCTGTTTCTCAAACGTTTAATTCATTTGATTTGATTCATTGTGACTTGTGGACTTCACCTGTGCTTAGCAACTCTAGTTACAAATATTACATGGTGCTACTTGATAATTTTACCAATTATGTTTGGGTCTATCATCTCAATTCAAGTCCGAAACTTTCACCACCTTCACTAAATTTTATAATCTTATTCACATGCAATTTAACAAGAAAATTAAGACCTTTCAATGTGATCTCGGTGGTGAGTTTGATAACAATGAGTTTAAACACTTCGCTACTCAAAATGGCCTTGTCTTCCGCTTCTCGTGCCCTCAAACGTCTCAACAAAACGGACGTTCCGAGCGCATGATCCGCCGCCTTAGCGACATAATTCGAGCCTTACTAATTCATGCCCACGTCCCGTTCGCATACTGGGTTGAAGCTCTTCACGTGGCCGCCTACCTCCATAACATCCTCCCTTCCAAAAAGCTCAACTTTAACACACCGCCTTCGCTCTTTACCATCGCCATCCGACATACGATCACCTTCGTGTGTTCGGATGTGCATGCTACCCTAATATGTCGGCCACTCAACCAAACAAACTCTCTCCTCGGTCCACCCAATGCGTATTCCTCGGATATCCCGCCGATTACCGTGGGTATAGGTGTTTCGACCCGCACACGGGTCGGGTACATCTATCACGTCATGTTATCTTTGATGTACATACGTTCCCCTTCACCAACCCTCCCCCTCTTACCTCGTATGATTTCCTCGAGGATGACCCACCTCTTGTCCCTACCACCTCCGTTCCTACTACTACCCATCCCCAATCGGTCACCCAGCCCACCCCCCCCTACAAGCCCAATTACGACACTCCCTCCCTCCTCCCTCGGCCTAAATTCAACTCCTCCTTCCCAACCGGCCCAACAGCTTTACTACCCCCCAAGCCCACCAACTTAACCAGCCCCAGCCCAACCCCTTCCCCGTCCACACCTTCGGCCAACCCCCTGGTCCATCCGCACCTGCTCAGCCCTCCGTTAGTTCGTCCACGGATAATGCTTCGGACCCGAACCCTCCTCCCACCTCTACTCACCCCATGCAGACTCGCGGTAAGTCCGGGTTGTCAAACCAAACCCTCGCTACTTACTTGCGGCTTCCACCATTTCCCCTCTTCCAACATCCTATGTAAAAGCTTTATCAGACCCTAACTGGCTGCATGCCATGCATGATGAATTTAGCGCATTACAGGTCAACCAAACTTGGGAACTTGTTCCAAGACCGATAGACAACCTGGTTATATGATCCATGTGGCTGTTTCACCACAAGTTTAAAGTTGATGGTTTGTTGGATCGTTATAAAGCTCGACTTGTTTGCAACAGAAAGTCTCAAACAGTTGGTATAGACTGCATGGATACATTCAGCCCGGTTATCAAACCTGCCACCATTCGTATGGTTTTGTCTATTGTAGTGTCTAAACATTGGCCTATCCATCAACTGGACGTTAAAAACGCGTTCTTGCACGGTACCCTGCAAGAAACGGTGTACATGCAGCAGCCCCCAGGTTTCATTCATCCGGAATTTCCTAATCATGTCTGTCGGCTCCGGAAGTCCCTGTATGGCCTGAAACAAGCCCCTCGGGCATGGTACTCGAGATTTTCTACTTTCATCACATCCATGGGGTTTTAACGGAGCGTTTGCGACACCTCTTTGTTTATATATCGCAACGTAGATCGGTGGCTTACCTATTATTGTATGTTGATGATATCGTACTCACGGCCAGTCATTCTCAGGTTTTATCTCAGGTGATCCACGCTTATCCCAGGAGTTCGCAATGACTGATATGGGTCCTCTCCATCATTTTCTTGGCATTCATGTCACTCACACTACTGACTCCCTTATGTTCAATCAAACTCAATATGCTAGGGATATTGTAACACCCCGGCCCGGATAGGGCTGACGTGTCACTAATACGGATATCAAATCAAAACGCATTCCCAATATTAAAAACGATTACAAGTTCAAATTCCAAAACTAATTAAGATGTTCAATACATTGATTAAAGTAACAGATAATCTTGGTCTTCAATTCACTCTTCACTGGTTTCCCGGATTACCCTGCTGACCTGACGTGCATGAAAACAAAAGCACGCCTGAGCATAACGCTCAGTGAACGGAATAGCGGATAACAAAAATAACAGACATGACGATAATCAAAGAATCAGCAGATATCAAAAATAAACAGACATGGTGATAATCAAAGAATCGACAGATATCAAAATAAACAGACATGGTAATAATCAAGGAACCGACAGATATCAAAAATAAACAGACATGTGATAATCAAGGAATTAGCAGATATCAAAAATAAACATACGTCATAAGACATATGTCAGATAGAACATACCCCGAGCTAATAATCATATCATATAATAACTGAACAGGGGGAACACAGGTAGCGAGCCCGTGAACCAATGTGAAATGAAGTATGGGCAGACATACAAACCATTCACCAGAGTCCTGAATGGAATGGTGTTTAACCATCCATCAGGAAATAACAGAACTAGCCTAGGATCGATCCATACGCCTCTGAGGAAATAATAATATAACCAGACATAAATTTTCAGAGTCCTCTTTAGAGACGCCGTGATCTCAGCTCACCGCCACGGTTGGTGCCACGTTATCGATGCCGCAATAACGCGTCTTGGTCACCCCCAAGATAGGGAGAGCTCGGGTAATAAATTCAGAAATATATAGTAGTCAAGCTACTTATAACAGAATCAAAAGCAAATTATCAGGAATCAAAGCTAGAAACGAACGAAAATCAAATACGAGACAGAAATCAGGAATCTGTACTGCAAAGTAACGGAACCAAAAGTAAATACTTATGGTAATAAGAAACAGAATCCGTACAATAAGTACAGAACAAAAGTGAATATTATGATAACAGAATCCGTTCTTCAAAGTAACGGAAAATTTTATTTATACTAAGATATAAAGAATCAGGAATCCGTACCTTATACATGAATGACAATAATCAGAAACAAGGTCTAGGCTCGGTTAACGCCGCGAGAACCTACGATAACGTAACGCAAATTATAGTTTGGATTTTCCTATTTTAAATTGGAAAAATTCCAGTTCTGCCCTTGTCTTTTCGCACTCGTTAAAAATACTAAACGACGTTTAAAAATTCTGAAAATCTCCAGTTTACTAGATTAGTGATTTCTAAACAACTTTCATTTAGAAAAGTTTCTGATTTGGATTACCGAAATATGATAAAAACGTGGATCTTTACAGCTGCGCAGAACTGCTAGCTGTTACGAAAACGACTATTTGGAGGTCTAAACGAATGAGTTTTTCTATGTTTTATATATCAACAGATTCGTTTTTCGACGAACTTCGTCATGGACATAAGGTTTAACTGATTTGGATCTGTTATGATCAAGTTATGGCCTTCGTAAGTTGGCTGTAAATACGTATAAATCAAGGTATTTTGGTAAACCGTAAAATTATTTCTAGTTAAAATACGTCCGTTACGGGTCTGGAAATATTTTTATAAATAAGTATAAATCATGATTGACTTCTGAAAAATTTGGCTAATCATATTATTAATCCGTTTGTCATTTATAAAATCACATTCCAAAATATTTATAAAACTAGTTAAACGTGTGACTTGTTTAAAATGCTCGGTTAATGACTAAATCTTAATTTGGTCAAAATACTTATATTTCCAGTAGCCAAAACATTATCAAAATAGGATCGTATCAAGTTTACTAAGTTAAGCAAGGAAACTATGTTTAAAACGTAAACCGAATTAAACGAGTACTTATTCAAACGGGCATCCTATGATCGAAGGCAATGAACTAGAATACTAATTAGGATGTCTAAGATTCAAGGATAACATAACGACTAATAACATCTTAATGATTCCCATTATTTAAAGTTTATTTTTATAAAAATAACTAATTATAACGTTTTCTTACTATTATATATAATATTATTAAGGTGTTTTAATGAAATAACTTTACAGAAAATAGTTGGATAACTTTTAAAATAACCAGGTTTATAAAACTTGTTTTTATAATTTTTAGAAATTTTTACAAAATTTTAAAAGGTCAAAAGGCATGAAAAAAAAATAACTGGAGGTGCCCGGGGTCGAACCCGGGACCTGTCGATTGGGGAAACATGTACTTAGCCAGTGAACCAAGGCTTATAGCCGCACCAAGACTTGGTTCCATAAACCTTTAAACACACTACAGAATATCCCCAACCACCAAGAACCCTAAATCGAATCGATCAAATTGAACATAGATTCGTAATTGTTAATGTAATTAAGCATAGGGCTTTTGTCCCTAGACTAGGATCGAGCATAAAGGTGGGTTCAATTACCTGTTTCGAAGTTCTAATTGTGATGGTCGATCGGTAGCAGGTCACGGCTTCGGGAAGAACTCAAACGATGAAGAATTCTTGAAGATAATCGAATTAAATGCACAGGTAGCTTCTAATCGATGAAATGGATAAAAGCCCTCTATTTAATTCGATTAAACTTGATCGCAGGTTGGGTTTCAGATGAGTTTCAGGTCGCGACTTTGAAGGAATCGAACAGAGAATTTTGTGAATTGCAAATGTAATTTAGATTGTTAAAAGCTTAGAAACAGATATACGATCGTTTAGATAAAGTTAATTGAATTATTATATACGTCTAGTGCGATATGAAACGTGGATGGTCGGCCGAAAGAAAAAGAAAAAGAAATTGGTATAGATCGCACTCAAATCGAATCAATTTTTGTGGGGTAGTGTTCGCCTCTTTCACGTGAACGATTTGGTATATTTTAGCATTTAAAAATTGAGTTTTCGGGTGGTTTCGTGGGTCACCGGCACCGCGCCGGAGTATCGCCGGCCGGCGACCGGATAATCGGGGAGAGAGACTGAGGTATTTCGGATTTTACAGAAATGGTCCCTGTGGTTTTCATTCTTTTAATTTCTGCACAAGGTTATTAATTTAAGTTTCAAATTAACACAAATACCCCCTGAACCTTTTATTATTATTATTATTATTATTATTATTATTATTATTATTATTATATTACGGGTATTATAATTCTACCCCCCTTAAAATAATTTCGTCCACGAAATTGCTAGGTACAGATCGAAACAAGATATGATATACAACACGAATTAGTAATCAACAAGATGAGATAACATAACATAATATTTAGATGCAGAGACGGAGCTAATCACAAAAATAGCAACATGTAATAGATAATCTAATGGTCAGAAATTAATAACTGATATCTGTAATGCCAAAATATGTCAAAAATACATTAACAAAAACTAAGTGCTAAGCTGTAAAAAGATTCGGATATTGGGAACGGATTTCATCTTCTATCTCCCATGTAGCTTCGCGTTCGGAATGGTTTTTTCCATAATACTTTAACAAAAGGAATAGTTTTCCTACGCATAATGCGTTCCTGCCGGTCAAGGATAGCTTCTGGTTCTTCCTCGAATGATAAATCCTCACGAATCAAATGTAGTGGATAGTTAACCACATGAATAGGATGATAATTGTATCCCCTTAAAAGAGATACATGAAAGACGTTATGCACATGTGACAGTTGAGGTGGTAAAGCCAAACGATACGAAACCTCACCAACTCTTTCTAGAATTTCAAAGGGTCCGATAAACCGTGGACTAAGTTTCCCTTAAGACCAAAACGTCGTACGCCTTTGCAAGGCGAAACCTTCAGGAATACCTTATCACCGACCTTAAACTCCAAAAGTCGACGGTGTCGGTCTGCATAGCTTTTCTGTCTACTTTGAGCCTCCTTTAACTTTTCTCTAGCAATGGCAACTTTCTCATTCGTGATTTGAACTAACTCGGGTCCTTCGATGACTCTTTCACCGACTTCTTCCCAACAAACAGGTGCTCTACATTTACGACCATATAATAATTCGAAAGGTGCCATGCCAATGCTAGCTTGCCAACTATTATTGTAAGCAAACTCGACCAAACACAAGTACTCGTCCCAGTTTCCAGTCCACTCTAAGGCACAAGCTCGAAGCATGTCCTCAAGTGTCTGGATAGTACGCTCTGACTGACCGTCAGTCTGAGGATGAAACGCCGTACTAAACCTCAACTTGGTGCCCCATGCAGCTTGCAAACCTTTCCAAAAACGAGAAGTGAACCTCGGGTCTCGATCAGACACGATAGACACCGGAGTGCCATGAAGTCTAACAATCTCTTGTGTGAACACTTCAGAAAGTTTGCTAACCGAAAATCCTTGCTGAATTGGGAGAAAGTGAGCCGACTTTGACAATCTGTCAACTACAACCCATATCGCATCATTCTTCTTAAATGTCCTTGGCAACCCTGTCACAAAATCCATGGAAATATCATCCCATTTCCATACAGGAATAGGTAGTGGTTGAAGCAAACCACTAGCTCTCTGATGCTCAATCTTGACCTGCTGACAAGTAAGGCAACGGCTAACATACTTAGCCACGTCTTCTTTCATACCATTCCACCAGAAATTCCGACGAAGATCACGGTACATCTTAGTAGATCCTGGATGGATAGAGAACGGAGAACTATGTGCCTCAGCTAATAACGATTCTCGAAGAGAAGAATCATTAGGCACACATAAACGTTTACCACACCAGATTACTCCATGCTCATCTACTCTGAATTCTGATTGCTTACCAATCTCCACATTCTGTAAGATTGCCCAGAGTTCACCATCGTCTTTCTGTGCGTTCTTAATCCGGAATATTAAGTCTGGTTCAATCTGAAGACTAGCGAGATATCCGTCACTCTTCCCAATATGTAGGCCAATACCCAATCTATCAAGATCGATAATGTTCTGAGGCTGTAGCTGTAGGGAGGCTACTATTCCTGAGCTCTTCCTGCTAAGAGCATCAGCTACCACATTGGCCTTTCCCGGATGATATTGAATATTGGCATCATAATCTTTTAACAATTCTAACCATCTTCTCTGCCTCATGTTTAGTTCTTTTGTGTGAAGATGTATTTCAAGCTCTTGTGATCAGTAAAAATATCACAAGTCTCTCCGTAAAGATAGTGACGCCATATTTTCAGCGCGAAAATAACAGCAGCGAGTTCAAGATCATGCGTAGGATAATTAACCTCATAAGGTTTCAACTGCCGCGAAGCATAAGCAATGACCTTACCATGCTGCATTAGCACACATCCGAGTCCCTTTTTAGAGGCATCGCTGTAAATCTGATATCCACCTATGCCCGATGGAAGTGTAAGAATCGGGGCAGACACCAATCTCTTCTTAAGCTCTTCGAAGCTTTTTTCCCGCTCATCATTCCAAGAGTACTTAACCCCTTTCCTTAGAAGTTGCGTAAGGGGTAAAGCAATAACAGAGAACCCTTCGACAAATCTACGATAGTAACCAGCAAGACCAAGAAAACTCCGGACTTCTGTGGCTGAAGTAGGTCTTGGCCATTTAGTGATTGCCTCTATTTTGCTGGATCCACCATAATACCATCTGCAGAGACCACATGACCCAGAAAGGCTACTTGACTCAACCAGAATTCACATTTTGAAAACTTAGCATAAAGCTTCTTTTTACGCAAAGTCTCAAGCACGATACGAAGATGGTCTTCATGTTCCTCCTTACTCTTAGAATAGATAAGAATGTCATCTATAAACACGATGACAAACTTATCCAGGTAGTCATGGAAAACTCGGTTCATTAGGTCCATGAAAACGCTGGGGCATTCGTTAACCCGAACGGCATGACCAAGAATTCATAGTGACCATATCGCGTACGGAAGGCAGATTTGGGGACATCAGAATCTTTGATCTTTAGCTGATGGTAACCAGACCTCAGATCGATTTTAGAGAAACACTTTGCACCCTGAAGCTGATCAAATAAATCATCAATACGAGGCAAAGGGTAACGATTACGGATAGTGATCTTGTTAAGTTCTCTGTAGTCAATGCAGAGTCTCAAAGAACCATCTTTCTTCTTCACGAATAGGACCGTTGCACCCCAAGGTGAGACACTTGGTCTAATAAATCCAAGATCTAATAACTCCTGTAATTGCTCCTTCAGTTCTTTGAGTTCAAGTGGTGCCATACGGTAAGGTGCCTTGGAAATCGGTTCAGCACCAGGAATGAGATCAATAGTGAATTCCACCTCGCGGTCTGGTGGAAGTCCAGGTAGCTCCTTAGGAAACACATCGGGAAAATCACAAACAACCGGATAATCAGAAATGCTAGGCTCTTCAGAAGATAAAATTTTAACTGAAGCAAGGAATCCTGCAGCGCCGTGCAGTAGGGATTTACGAGCCTTAAGTGCTGAAATTATTTGAAGGGTTTTTCGAGGTTTAGTCCCCTGATAAATGAGTTCAGGATGATGGGGATCTCCAAACAGAATGCGACGAGTCTGACATTCAATTGTAACATGATGCTGAGTTAACCAGTCCATTCCCAAGATGATATCAAAATCTTCCATTTGCATGGGCAACAGATCCGCTGTAAGAATGAGCTATTCAACTCGGATCGGACAATCTCATACACATGAGAGATTGTAACAGAGTTTCCCATAGGAGTCATAATGTTCAAAGTATTTCTAATAATGTTGGGCTCATCGTTAGATGTTTAAGAAAAGATTGAGAAACTAGGGAGTGTGTTGCTCCAGTATCAAATAAGACTTGAACTTCACGAGTTCCTAACATGAGAGTACCAGAAACAGTACCTAAAGAATTTATGTTACCATGGCACACTTAGTAATAGATAACAAGCATAATTAGAATTGTAAGACTACTAGATTATTCAGATACAATAGATTCACATATGGGAGGAATATCAAGAGTCATACCTGGTGTGTTTGCTGCATCCTTGGCGTTCAGAGCAAACACTCGTCCTCCATTAGTAGGCTGTTTTGCACTATTTCCAGCCTTCCCTTTGTTATCAGGATACGGACAGTCTTTCAGTACATGGCCGGTCTTTCCACATCTAAAACAGGCTCCTGAAGCTCGCCGACAAACACCAAAATGACGTTTTCCACATGTAGTGCATACCGGGACTTGCTCTTGACCTTGGTTTTCGGCAGGTTTAGGATTCTGCTGTTTTTGTTTCCATTGATTACCTTGGCGGTTATTATTTCTGTTGAATTGGGCTTTTCGATCACCTGTATGGTGTTTCTCGCTTGAAGATTGCCCAGAAGGTGCGGTATGGTGTCCTTCACGATTTCTCTTTCGACTCTCCTCAGCTTTAGCTAACCTCTTCTTGTTTTCCATGTCAAGTGTTTTCACGGCATCAGCTACTTCATTGATATTGTTAAACCTTTGAGTTACTATCCACCTCCGAGTCCTCTCATGAACAGCCCATTTCAACTTTTCTGCTTGGGCCTCTGGGCTACCTGCAGCTTCCCCAAGAAAGCTAGCCAACCTACAGAATCTTGCCATGAATTCTTGCCAAGGTTCACCATCGCGTTGCTCAATAGATGCATATTCCCGTGCATACTCACTTCGTTCCACTTCAGAGAAATACTTTCGGAAGAATATTGTGCGGAAATCGGCCCAAGTAAGGGTAGCAGCATAACCTTCTCCACCATGTGCAAGTTTTACCCCTTCCCACCAAACTAGAGCATCATCCTCCAGTTTGTAAGAGGCCAACCTAGTTTTAAATATGTCATCGACTCCTAGTACTTCGAATATCTTTTCCACATGGGCTATCCAGTTCCGAGCATCCATCGGTGTAGCAGCATCACTAAAAGATCTTGGTCTTTGCTTCATAAAGCGTTCAAGCCAGACATGAATCCCAGCCACAAGTGGTGTTGCATTTCCATCGGAAGATGGTCCAGTGTGGTTCCCGCCAGAAGGTGGCTCTGAGTTATTTCCACCGGGTGGAGGTCCTGTGTTGTTTCCCTCCGAATTCGCCTGTTGCATCTGCTGGATGACTGTTTGAGCAGTCTGAGTCATCAGATTAGGGAGTATTCCAGAAATAGCAGCGTTTACAGCATTAGCAACGAGGGTTTCAAGAGGAGTATCAGATGAGGGGCCACTCGATTGATTGCGGTTGTTCACACGTCTCTTAGGAGCCATCTGAAATGAAAATATACGTGTGAACACTGGAATTTAGATTGGAAAACAAATTAGATCCTAACCCAACGTCTACCCATTACCTCACAAGTTTATTATTAATGTTTAAGTTTTCTACAGGAAAGAGCCTTTGCTCTGATACCACAACTGTAACACCCCGGCCCGGATAGGGCTGACGTGTCACTAATACGGATATCAAATCAAAACGCATTCCCAATATTAAAAACGATTACAAGTTCAAATTCCAAAACCTAATTAAGATGTTCAATACATTGATTAAAGTAACAGATAATCTTGGTCTTCAATTCGCTCTTCACTGGTTTCCCGGATTACCCTGCTGACCTGACGTGCATGAAAACAAAAGCACGCCTGAGCATAACGCTCAGTGAACGGAATAGCGGATAACAAAAATAAACAGACATGACGATAATCAAAGAATCAGCAGATATCAAAAATAAACAGACATGGTGATAATCAAAGAATCGACAGATATCAAAATAAACAGACATGGTAATAATCAAGGAACCGACAGATATCAAAAATAAACAGACATGTGATAATCAAGGAATTAGCAGATATCAAAAATAAACATACGTCATAAGACATATGTCAGATAGAACATACCCCGAGCTAATAATCATATCATATAATAACTGAACAGGGGGAACACAGGTAGCGAGCCCGTGAACCAATGTGAAATGGAGTATGGGCAGACATACAAACCATTCACCAGAGTCTTGAATGGAATGGTGTTTAACCATCCATCAGGAAATAACAGAACTAGCCTAGGATCGATCCATACGCCTCTGAGGAAATAATAATATAACCAGACATAAATTTTCAGAGTCCTCTTTAGAGACGCCGTGATCTCAGCTCACCGCCACGGTTGGTGCCACGTTATCGATGCCGCAATAACGCGTCTTGGTCACCCCCAAGATAGGGAGAGCTCGGGTAACAAATTCAGAAATATAGTAGTCAAGCTACTTATAACAGAATCAAAAGCAAATTATCAGGAATCAAAGCTAGAAACGAACGAAAATCAAATACGAGACAGAAATCAGGAATCTGTACTGCAAAGTAACGGAACCAAAAGTAAATACTTATGGTAATAAGAAACAGAATCCGTACAATAAGTAACAGAACAAAAGTGAATATTATGATAACAGAATCCGTTCTTCAAAGTAACGGAAAATTTATTTATACTAAGATATAAAGAATCAGGAATCCGTACCTTATACACGAATGACAATAATCAGAAACAAGGTCTAGGCTCGGTTAACGCCGCGAGAACCTACGATAACGTAACGCAAATTATAGTTTGGATTTCCTATTTTAAATTGGAAAAATTCCAGTTCTGCCCTTGTCTTTTCGCACTCGTTAAAAATACTAAACGACGTTTAAAAATTCTGAAAATCTTCAGTTTACTAGATTAGTGATTTCTAAACAACTTTCATTTAGAAAGTTTCTGATTTGGATTACCGAAATATGATAAAAACGTGGATCTTTACAGCTGCGCAGAACTGCTAGCTGTTACGAAAACGACTATTTGGAGGTCTAAACGAATGAGTTTTTCTATGTTTTATATATCAACAGATTCGTTTTTCGACGAACTTCGTCATGGACATAAGGTTTAACTGATTTGGATCTGTTATGATCAAGTTATGGCCTTTGTAAGTTGGCTGTAAAATACGTATAAATCAAGGTATTTTGGTAAACCGTAAAATTATTTCTAGTTAAAATACGTCCGTTACGGGTCTGGAAATATTTTTATAAATAAGTATAAATCATGATTGACTTCTGAAAAATTTGGCTAATCATATTATTAATCCGTTTGTCATTTATAAAATCACATTCCAAATATTTATAAAAACTAGTTAAACGTGTGACTTGTTTAAAATGCTCGGTTAATGACTAAATCTTAATTTGGTCAAAATACTTATATTTCCAGTAGCCAAAACATTATCAAAATAGGATCGTATCAAGTTTACTAAGTTAAGCAAGGAAACTATGTTTAAAACGTAAACCGAATTAAACGAGTACTTATTCAAACGGGCATCCTATGATCGAAGGCAATGAACTAGAATACTAATTAGGATGTCTAAGATTCAAGGATAACATAACGACTAATAACATCTTAATGATTCCCATTATTTAAAGTTTATTTTATAAAAATAAACTAATTATAACGTTTTCTTACTATTATATATAATAATTATTAAGGTGTTTAAATGAAATAACTTTACAGAAAATAGTTGGATAACTTTTAAAATAACCAGGGTTTATAAAACTTGTTTTTATAATTTTTAGAAATTTTTACAAAATTTTAAAAGGTCAAAAGGCATGAAAAAAAAATAACTGGAGGTGCCCGGGGTCGAACCCGGGACCTGTCGATTGGGGAAACATGTACTTAGCCAGTGAACCAAGGCTTATAGCCGCACCAAGACTTGGTTCCATAAACCTTTAAACACACTACAGAATATCCCCAACCACCAAGAACCCTAAAATCGAATCGATCAAATTGAACATAGATTCGTAATTGTTAATGTAATTAAGCATAGGGCTTTTGTCCCTAGACTAGGATCGAGCATAAAGGTGGGTTCAATTACCTGTTTCGAAGTTCTAATTGTGATGGTCGATCGGTAGCAGGTCACGGCTTCGGGAAGAACTCAAACGATGAAGAATTCTTGAAGATAATCGAATTAAATGCACAGGTAGCTTCTAATCGATGAAATGGATAAAAGCCCTCTATTTAATTCGATTAAACTTGATCGCAGGTTGGGTTTCAGATGAGTTTCAGGTCGCGACTTTGAAGGAATCGAACAGAGAATTTTGGTGAATTGCAAATGTAATTTAGATTGTTAAAAGCTTAGAAACAGATATACGATCGTTTAGATAAAGTTAATTGAATTATTATATACGTCTAGTGCGATTTGAAACGTGGATGGTCGGCCGAAAGAAAAAAAAAGAAATTGGTATAGATCGCACTCAAATCGAATCAATTTTTGTGGGGTATTGTTCGCCTCTTTCACGTGAACGATTTGGTATATTTCTAGCATTTAAAAATTGAGTTTTCGGGTGGTTTCGTGGGTCACCGGCGCCGCGCCGGAGTATCGCCGGCCGGCGACCGGATAATCGGGGAGAGAGACTGAGGTATTTTCGGATTTTACAGAAATGGTCCCTGTGGTTTTCATTCTTTTTAATTTCTGCACAAGGTTATTAATTTAAGTTTTCAAATTAACACAAATACCCCCTGAACCTTTTATTATTATTATTATTATTATTATTATTATTATTATTATTTATTACGGGTATTATAGATATCCTCCATCGAGCAAACATGACAAAATGCAAGCCATGCCACACGCTGGTTGACACTGCTCCGAAACTCAGCGCTCACGATGGGGCTCCCTTAGCCGACGGGTTACTTTATCGCAGTTTGGCGGGGGCACTTCAATATCTTACGATCACTCGACCAGATCTGTCTTATGCCGTTCAGCAAATCTGTCTCTTCATGCATTGTCCACGGGAACCCCATATGCTTTTCTTGAAACATGTTCTTCGCTATTTGCACGGTACTCTTGATCACGGGCTCAGGTTCACTGCTTCTCACGACACTTCTCTGGTGGCCTATTCAGATGCCGATTGGGGTGGGTGTCCCGACACTCGTCGCTCCACCAGCGGATATTGTGTGTTTCTAGGACCTACTCTTCTGTCATGGTCGTCTAAGCGCCAACCGACCATTTCTCGTTCCAGTGCGGAGGCGGAGTATAGGGGTGTTGCTAATGCCGTGGCGGAGGCTACCTGGATCCGAAACTTATTGTTTGAACTCCGCATCCCCGTTATTAAGGCCACTAATGTCTACTGTGACAACATTTCTGCGGTCTACTTGTTAGAAAATCCGGCTCAACATCAACGAACAAAGCACGTGGAACTTGATATTCACTTTGTTCGTGAGAAGGTTCAAATTGGTCACATCCGAGTTCTTCATGTTCCTGCTCCTTACCAATATGCTGACATCTTTACGAAGGGATTGCCGCGGTACTTGTTTGATTTTTTTCGATCCAGCCTTAACGTCTCGGCTGCCTCTCCACGTTCAAGCTGAGGGGGAATATTAGAGGATATTATTTGTTATGTTTAAATTTGATTTGATGTAATCCTTTCCTAGTTTATCGGGTAGACTTTTGTATTTATTGAGATCATGGGTATTTCCAAAAGCAATCAATGAAAATCCTTTTACAAGTTAACAGAAACATCATTCTCACTATAGAAAACAACAGGAGGAAACAAAATACCACACGGCTTTAGGTTAATTGTATGGCTAATATTCATCCCAACACATTATTATATTTGGTCTATTTAAGCCATATAACAAAAACAACTAGTGCAAGTTCATAACGTCCCATATTATGGAACTACTTAATCTTCTTCTTCTTTCCTCTATCCCCCTCATATCTCTCCTCTACCTTCTTTCCAAAATCATCAACAACAAATCAAGATCAATCGATCCACCAGGTCCTAGTGGACTACCCTTCATCGGAAACTTGCACCAAATCGATCAATCGAGCCTCCATACTACCCTATGGCAACTCTCAAAAACCTACGGCCCGATCATATCTCTTCGCTTTGGTTTCATCCCAAACATCGTTATCTCGTCCGCGAGTCTAGCAAAAGAAGTCATGAAGACTCAAGATATTATCTTTTGCAGTAGACCATTATTGATTGGCTACCAAAGGTTATCTTACAATGGGCTAGATGTAGCATTTACCCCCTACAATGACAAGTGGAGAGAAATGAGAAAGATTTTTGTAACTCATCTCATAAGCACTAAAAGGATACAATCCTCTAGGCATATTCGTGAAGATGAAGTGTCGCGTGCTATGAACACTATACACGCGCTAGCACTTTCATCTAAGCGTGTAAACTTGAGTGAACTCGCGAAGAGTTTAACGAGTACTATCATGATGAGATTGGGCTTTGGCAAGAGGTACCAAGATGGACATGAAAGAACGAAGGTTCTTCGACTACTTCATGAGCTTCAAGGGACTATAGTTGATTTCTATGTTGCGGATATTTGGCCCGGTGTGCCTTTTGTTAGTTTGGTTGATAGGTTCATGGGCAAGATGGATCGGCTAGAGAAATGTTTTCAAGATTTTGATTTGTTTTACCAACAACTCATTGATGAACACATCGTCCATCGAAATAAGAAGCGTCATGAGGAAGATGAGGATGTTATTGACGTTTTACTACGACTTATGGAAGATAATCTCTTAGGCATCACTCATAAGCACATAAAAGCCATGCTCATGGTAATCTATATTTTTGCTCTCTATTTTCTAACTTGACATGAAAAAACATAATATGTATTTTCTAAAAGATGTATTTTATATTTGTTTATATAGTTTGATAAATGCTAATCATAATAGAATTTTTTTTATAAAAGTATAAAACCCAATTGAATTCTACAATTTTTTATGAAAGAAACTCTGTATCCTTGATATATATTCGATTGAATTTTAAATATATGCATGTATATCAATTTATTATAAGATTTGTACCCTACAAAACTAGCAAAATTCAGTAACTAATCCACCAGAAATCCGTTGACAAAGTCACTAGCTAGTTTCGATATGAAATTTACGCTAATTAAAGTATTAGATCACATGGTGATTAAACATTACATGATGTAAGCCATAAATCATATACCCCAATGTAAGTTAGGGCTTGGATTATTTAGTTTATGTGAGTTTAATTTTTAGCTATTGATTACCAACAAGTCCTAAAAGATCAAACTTAGACTGTTTTATCTTATTGTCGACAATTTTTTACCGATCACATTTTTGGAAATGAATCGGCAGCTATTTTCCATACATCTACCTTGTTGTGATACATGATTGAGCAAATTTCACCATTTTCTCATTATAGGACCACACTTATAAAGTTACAATAATTATTTAACTTCCTTATGGTATACATAGATTGGAATTTTGCTAAAGTAGAAGGTAATCCTTCACTTTTTTTTTTCTTTTCTTTTTTTTTTACTTTTTATGCTCCAGTGTCTAACTATTTCCATATTTCATTTTTAGAATATACTCGCAGCCGGGACAGATACTAGTGCGGCAACGGTGGTTTGGTCGATGACATCGTTAATAAAGAACCCTAAAGTAATGCATAAAGTACAACAAGAAGTGAGAAATGTGATTGGAAATAAAGGTATGGTAGATGAAGATGACCTTCACAAACTCGCCTATCTGAAGGCAGTGATAAAAGAGACCATGAGGCTATACCCTCCATCTCCTCTTCTAGTGCCTCGTGAAACAATGAAAGATACTGTTTTACATGGCTACACAATCAAGCAAAATACCATAGTTCATGTGAATGCATTCGCTATCGGAAGAGATCCTGAATTTTGGGAGAGCCCAGAGGAGTTTTTCCCAGGGCGGTTTTTAGAAAGTGATATCGACTTCAAGGGTAATGATTTCGAGTTGATTCCGTTTGGCGCTGGTCGGAGAATATGTCCGGGGATGTCATTGGGAGTAGTCATGGTGGAGCTTTTACTTGCTAATCTTCTTTACTTGTTTGATTGGGGTTTGCCAGATGACATGAAAGAAGAAGATATAGACTTAGATGTTTTACCTGGGATAACCATGCATAAAAGAAATGAACTTTACCTTCTACCTCACGTTCACTTTTAAAAAAATATAATCTATATTTATGATATTTACAAGATAAAGTCTTCTTTAAAATAATATGTGAAGGGATTAATCATTAGTCTCAAGCTCTATAATCGTTTATTGTTTGCTGAATTATTAAAAATAGATGACTTACATAGAATTTACTTGCTCCTTCCCAAAATTATTACGCACCTTGCTATCCACCTTACTATCCATGTTTATTTAATTGGAGGTCCTTGCTATCATTTATATTCTGAAGGCCGGAGATGAATCATTTTTTATCTAAATCGGTACGATCCATCTTACATTTTGCTCTCTTTTATAGACAAACTAGTTGGCTTCACTGACGCGTTGCGGCATCAGTACACATTGGCTCGATCGACCAATCATTTCCTATTCGACATTATAAATGATGACATGCTACTAAAATTGTTGTTGGTCACGTCCTATATAGTATAATAAAATATGATACGAGAACAAACTTTAAAAGCAAAAGATTCGACACTCACTTTAAAATCAATCAAAGAGAAAGAATCTGATGCATTGCTATTGTGCCATAATTAAATAACTTTAAACAGTTGCAGTTTAAAACAGTGTAGTTTTGCTATTAATTTTACTTTAGTTTATACATCATATAGTAACAGTATAGTAGATTTTAGATGTCAAATTAAGTGCAGTATATGCACTATGTATCTGGCCAAGAAAGCGGACATTCATGCTTTTTTTTGCTGCCAAATTTGGAGTAATCTAGTATAGTTTTTATTTTTATTACAACTAAAACTGAAGGTAAACGCAACCCGACATCCATCACACTTTAGAAATGCAAACACTAAGTTATTTCAAACAATAGTGTAACCAAAGAACGGTTTCTATGAACACAATTTTTTAGCCATAGATTACAACTAAAACCAAAATTAAAACCTGATGCAAACTATAAAACGAAATGCATAAGTTAGGCATGGAGCCAAACCAAATGCAATTTTTTAATTGCATTTAAGATTAACAATAAACAGGAACAGCATCCTTAATCAAGTAAAATTACCTGAATTTTGTTACTGACAACACTGAGACACGTAGACGACCAATCGACCCACCTGTAAACGCCGCCGTTCGGTGGTTAAATCAAATAAAAATCCTAATTTAGCAAGTGAAAAGCCTAAGGCATAAATTATATATATGTGTGTGTGTATATATATATATATATGTATATATATATGTATATATTATTCGCGAATGTTGTAACCTACGTTCCACATCCAATGTTAAGCGGAAACATCATATAATATATGAAAATGACGTGTTCTTTGATGTTATGGTTCAGAACGAGCTTACAAATCTTATATAAATTCAAGGACGAAAAAAACATTTAACTCTAAAGTAAAAGATAACCATAAAAATCAAGAAGTTAAAAAAGATTAAAAAACCCAAAAAGAATTAAAACAAAAAACACCCATAAATCAAGAAAAAAAGAAGAAATATAATAAATAAGGCAAAAGGCTGTCACGAGGATTAAGGTGGTGTTTGTTTTTTACCAAAACCTCTTCCCCACCTCTTCATCTGCGCGCACGCAGACGCGGGAAGAGGTTTTAAATGCGCAAAGTAAACCTGGCAAATTAAACCCATTGTTATCATTTTGGGTCTTGATGTGCATTTTAAAAAAAGAAATGGGTTAGTCTGGCCCATAATTTTTTCCACAGGGTTAGCATGGGCCACACGGATTTTCTTGTAAATAACCCAGCGGGTCACGATGGGTCATTTATGAATACCGGGTCACTAGGTCACCCACTTCCTCAAATCACCGGTCTGCTCCTACTTCTTCATTCTGTCCACCGGCGTTCGTCCACCGCCAGTCCACCACCGTCCGCCCATCTACTACTCCGCCAACCACCAGTCCACCACCGTTCGTCCGATCCGCTACTCCGCCCACCATCGTCACCACCGTACGTCCATCCGCTACTTCGCCCACCACCATCATCGGAAAAGCTTCAAAAATCAAACAAGAAGAAGACCATCATCAAAAACACCGGAGCATCGAATCTCCGGTGAATCTCCGACTATCGAATACGGTTATTTCTGGGCTTCTCATTTCTCAAAACCAACCACCGAATAATAGGTATTAGTCTATTACAATAGCACTCACCCCCCATCGTCTGGTGTCACATGCTCTAATGATCTCGAGAGGTCGTACATCTCTGACGGCCGATCAAATTCGTAAGATCCTGTTTGAATCTCAATTTATTAGCTCCGATCAATTGATTAAATTTGTAGTTCTCGATTGTTGACTATTATAATATTATTTATAGGTTTTTTAAATTTATTAGTGGTAGCGAGTTGGAATCGTTTTTTGGGCTGCTTTATTTGGGTTTTGTTATAGTGATTTTAAGTGTGGTGTTTTGTTTCTTTGAAAAATTGAAAATTTAATAATTTTTTGATCCAACCCATCCTGACCCGACCCATTCTGACCCGAATCCACCCTAACCCGAGCCCATTCTGACCCGAATCTGACACGAACCCGTTCTGACCCAAACCCGCTCTAACCCAAACCCGTATTGACCCGATACCTTACCCAACCCGACCCGCCCATTTCGCCAGGTATAGCGTAAAGTGTTTGTTTTTTGGAAGACGCTTCATTAAAAAACGTCTTCCTGAGGTCTGCATGGAGAAGATGTGAACTTACCACTTCTCCACCTCTTCTAACCTCTTCTCCTTTAATCCCTGAAACACATTTATCTTTCAACTTGAACAACAACCCAAAGTACCAAACCACCAGCCACCCTCTTCTCCTGCAGCCCCCTCCGGCAACCCCTCCGTCGCGCCACCACCTTCTCCGCTGTGCCGCCTCTTCCTCCGCCACACCGCCTCCCCCTCCGCTATGCAGTTTCCCCTTGGTCGCCTCCCCCCTCGTCGCGCCGCCTCCCCCTCCGCTGCGCAGTTTCCACTTGGTCGCCTCCCCTTCGCCGCGCCGCCTCCTCCTTCGGCTCCCCGCCTCCCCCTCCGGCTCCCCGCCTCCCCCTCCGCAGCCCACCTCCGCCGAGCCCTCGGCCGCGCCGCCTATAATAGTCTTTGAAATAGTCCACTCAGATCATGTGCAACTTTTGCAGCTTCAAATAGTCTTTGAAAACGACTGCAAAGCCTATAAATCGTATAAACAACAACTTGAATGGAAACGAATTGTGTTTTTTATTTATTTCAGAATTCATTATTTACAATTTTGATGTCGGTATAGTGGGGCCTTTGTTAGGATATCACTTATTACGTCTAAGGGACGTACTTTTCGTTCTTTATATGTTTCTAAGGCTAGTATTAAACAAATGAGTTCCAATATGCGCGTTGCGCGAAATTGTCTTTCAATTTTTTTCATCGGTGTTTTCTGATATCGGAAGCTGGCTATTGCACTTTAACTATTGCAATGTATCCGTTCAGATGGTATAATCTATCAACTACGTTTAAGGCCCATATAGAAACGTTAATACAAAGCCGTATCATCACTAAACACATTCAAAGTAAAACGACCATACATCATGGAGATGGCAATGGATTCATTAGGTTTTCAGATGAGGGTATTGTCATAATCACCTAACAGATTTAAACCAAATGACTACAAAATAGTTTTCGCAAAGAGGCCAACATGTTCTCGGATGATTGCCTCATCATCATCGAACAAAAACAAAGTTCTAAACATTCAAAAGAGAGCCTAAAATAATAGAGATGAATACATAGATAGAAGAAGTGGGTTCTCAGATGAGACATCCTCATCATTATAGAACGAATAGAAGATTTAGATCTTAAAATTTCAAAACAAAGCCTTGGAAAACGGATTAACAACATCTAATCAGTTCTCAAGTGAGGCTTTCCTCATCATCATCGAACGAAGTAACAAAAGCCCAAATTCCAGATTTCAAACAATGGAAAAATAACCCCAAATAACATATCTAATAAGCCCTCAGACAGACATCGTTGAAAGCAGTCATCCGACACGACCGACAAGCTCCAAGGTGGAGTGCAGAGGCGGTCAGACCACCACGATCAAGACCAAACACCGCCGAAAGCAGTGTTGGAGCCCGTGTACCCCTTAAAATCACCAACGCCGGTGATCAAAACACATCTTCAAAAATCTAATTAGGGCTCTCAGACGTGTCAGTGTCGTCATCATCGAGCAAAAGATGGGTAGAAGGGGACCTGAGGATCACGCAGACGCCACCGAAGGCGGTCGATAGACCGCCGGCGGCATCTAAGTCTACAGATCTAAGCCAGTTTCAACATGCACCACCATCCATTAACAATGGGTATAATGGGACCTGAGGATCACGCGAACGCTGCCGAGGGCGGTCGATAGACCGCCGGCGGCATCCCAGTCGACAGATCTAAGCCAGTTTCAACATGCACCACCATCCATTAACGACGGTAATACATGGGTCCATCGGAGCCGCAAACACCGAGCAAAAAGATGGGAAGAACCGGACCTGAAGGTTACACAGACGCCACCAAAGGCGGCTGACAGACCGCCGGCGACGTCGGAGCCGACAGATCTAGCCCACTTTAAAACGCACCATCCTCCATAAATGGTGATGATAAACCGCTCCACTGGAGCCGGCAACCAAACACAAAACTATATTTTGTGCTTTTGTCTCTCTCTCTCTCTCTCTCTTGATGTGCCACAAAAGGCACTCAGGCCACGCGTCAATAATGAAACACAAACCCTCTTCTGCCATAAAACAGGTGTCTTGTGGTAAACCAAGTGCTTTGATAACCGTAGATCTTAAAGTGAGCGGTCAGGATTTACAAAACACTATTCATACTATTCATTCCCTTCTATTATTAACATATATATAATTGTGCTACTTGAACAAATACTTGATTGAAGTTTACTTCATGTTGTTGAACGTATCCATTTGCTCATTTTAAACCATTAGGTTTATGGTGATTTGTGATTTGGTTAGTGATGCTAGGGGTTTGGAATGAGGTTTATCATGATTAAGTGATTAAATTTAATGCATTTAGTATGGTCAAGTTTAAGAGATTGTGTTGAACAAGTTAACTATGAGGATTTGATGTTTTGTAGGTTAAACGCAATCATTTGAGGAGTTTTGAAGAATGCACATGGATGATAATCAAAGATCATGATAGATGAGATGAAAGAGAATTCAATTACGAGAATGTGGCCGCAAACGGGGAGGAAAACGGAGTCCGAACGAAGAAGTTATGAAGAAAACAAGATTTGGACAAAGTTGGTCGGCCATGACTTACGGTGGGCTGGATGCCTTACGGCCGAAACATGCTGAAAAACAGAAGCTGCCCACCGTAACTTACGGTGGGGAGACGTCTTACGGTGGCCACGAGTGCTGAACTCGTTTAAAAGCCGAAAAAATTAGGTTTTGAAGATATCTCTCATTCTACACCTCCATAGTCGCCCCCTTTCGTCCCCAAGGCTTCAAGAGGCTCCCGAGAGGCGATTTCAAGGCTTTTCAAGTGTTTTCATCATTCGGTTTGATCCTTTAACATTAGATTTCATGTTTAATTTTGATTTTGATTTGGTGTTCTTCATTACCATGTCTAGCTAATCTCCTAGTAATCTTCTTTGGGTAGTAAGGTTTACTACTATGATTTGTTCTTGATGATTTGTGGTTGAGTTAATGTTTGAACACGGTAGTTTAAGCCGAGTACATTATTTGTTGGTTGAAAACTCTAAAATATGTGTGTTGCTTTCAATTCACTTGTTCCACTTTGATTGTTTTAGATTTCTTTTCATCTGGAAACGTTAATGTTGGATGGGATTGAGTATCACAAACATAAGATATGATTCGAGTAGTTCTTTAACAATAGTCTTATTCAATCTATTGTTTTTACCCAAATCGACCCGTTAAGCTTATATGACTTTTATGAACACTCAAGGCAAATCTAAGTAGTAAACCTGAATCCGGAGAAGATTACCCTTTTACATTATTGTTTGCAACTCAATTAATCATAAAGTTCGTTACTTTTCTCGATTAGTCATTTTTATTAAGTTTTTGTAATCAAGCTACAACTTTTAGATTTAAACTACAAAACTTTCCACATATTCCCTGTGGATCGACCCGACTTACCCTAGCTATCTTAGGTGAGTTTGGAACCTTATAAATTGTTTTTGATTAGGCTTGACAAACCGACATCAAAATGGCGCCGTTGCCGGGGAATTAGTGCGCAAAGTGTCAAGTTTAAGTCTTTACTTGTTTCGCTTGTTTTATTTACTTTCTCTTCTTTGTTACGCTAGGTGTGCTTGTGTGTGCAGGTGACAGCTCCGTGCATGCATACCCGGTACGCAAGGAACAAGTCCCCGTTAATCTTTGATCCAGAAGTTGAAAAGACCGCTAGAAGAAATCGAGCACAATCCCGTGCAAAAACTCAATCATCAAGAGCAGTCAAAGAGTGCAAGATGGAACACAAACCACCACCACCACTTAACCAAAATCCACCCAATGACCAACCGCCAAATCCACCAATTGATCAACCTCCACCAAACCAACCAAATGACCCATTACCCTACCCAAATTTACAGCCACAAGCACAAAACCCAATTTCCTACAACCTACCACCTCAAAGACAAAATCCTTATCCTCAACCAAGGCAGAACCCCTACCAACATGGACCTCCATGGCAGAATATGAGACATCAAAGGGGGGTTAATAGGATCGAGGCCGAAGAGGATAGATTTGACAGATTAAGCATCCATACTTGGGATGATGACATAGATGGACGAAGTGATGGGAATGAAGATGAGTATGTTGAGGAGGATGTGCAATACTATGAACCTAATAACAACCAAGGCCGATACAGACATAATGAACATCCAAGGCAATATAGGCAAAATCAGGGCCAAGTTCAAGGTAGAAGGCAAGGATTTCCTCGGGCAAATCGGAACCCCGGGCTTCAACCCTACCAAGCCAATGTACAAGGGGTTGATAGCCATTTTCGCCCTACCATTGCTGGAGCTTCATCACCCATAGTCAGGCCACAATTTAGAGGGAAGTCATTTGAGATTAGGTCTAATAGTCTGGCCATTCTTCCTGAGTTTCATGGACTGTCCAAGGAAGAACCTTATCTGCATCTGAACGAGTTTAGTGCCATTTGTGAGACTATTGGGGCACAAGGTTTTACACCTGAAGAAGTGATGTTAGTGCTATTTCAGTTCACATTGAAAGGAAATGCGAAGAAGTGGTTTCATTCCCTACCTGCTGCCAGCATTTACACCTGGGAGCAAATGCAGCAGGCATTCTTAGAGGAATACTACACACCACAGAAGACAAGTGAAGCTAGAACTGCCATTCGTACGTTCAGTCAGAAACAAGATGAGCCATTCCATGAAGCTTGGACCAGATTCAAGGAGTTATTGAGAACTTGTCCACATCACGACATTCCTCAATGGGAGTTGATTTCTTCATTTTATGATGGGTTATCTGCTGAAGATGTAAGAGATGTGAATTCAATGAGTGCAGGAACCTTCATGACTAATACTGAGGATGATGATTGGGAGTTATTGGAACGGATGAGTATACATTCAAAAAGGCAAGCTCAGTCTCGGAGGAAATCAAGGAATGTGGTTGATGATTCGGATAGAAGGACTTCCAGGTTGGGTCAATCATCAGGTAAGGCTACAGTAAAGGCTACAAGTTCTTTTACTATATGTCAGGGATGTGGTGAAGCTGGACACACTGCCAGAGATTGTCCAGAGTTTGATGAGGGGTTGGAAGAGGTGAATTATGTACAGGGTGATAGGCGACCATACAGTAACAACACTAATAATAATACTTATCATCCTGGTTTGAAGAATCACCCTAATTTGAGGTATGGTAACCCAAACAACCAGTTGAATCCAAATTTTCAAGGTCCTTCACATCAGCAATATCAGAACAGGTCAATGGGTCAGGGTAATCAATACACTCAAGGAAGTTACAACAGGGGTGGTCAAAGGAATTATCAGCATAACCAGGATCAGAGTGGATCAGGAGGAAATTCAGAGCCAACAAACAGGGAATTGTTGGAGTTCATGAAGGAGATGAATAAATCCAATGAGGTTAGAGACAAGAGTGTTGAAGCTTTATCAAAACAAGTGGGGCAGTTGGCTGAGGAAGTTGCAATTTTGAAGAAAGCCCCAGGGAAGCTACCAAGTGATACGATAATGAATCCACAACATCAAGGGACAGCCACAAAGAACATGAAAAATTTCAACATTAATTCGGTTAGTATCCTCCCCAATTCTAAAATTTTCACTGACGACTTTACTTTTTTATCAAAACAAGTTGCAGGTAAGAAAAATGAAATCGATGGAGTAGAAGAGAGTGACCCAGGAGAACCCATCATTCCAATCAAAGTAGGAAAGTTTAAGATAAAAAGGGCGCTCTTGGATTATGGGGCAGGTGTTAGTATCTTGCCTGGTGCACTATATGATCAATATGAGTTCGGCCCTTTACAGGATATTGACACTACCGTGTTGTTAGCTGACTTGACCTGCAAACGTCCTAGGGGGATGGTAAAAGATGTGATCATCAAGTTAGGAGATTTCTACTACTCGGTGGACTTTATGGTGCTTGACTATGCACCAGTGTATTCAAACGAGCAACAAAAGGTTATTTTAGGGCGACCATTTTGGCAACTGCCAATGCTCAAATCAACTGTCAGGATGGAATAATTGATATGACATGTGAAACTCGTAAGTTACGTTTTAATGTGTTTTCCAAGGCGATCACTTATCTTGTTGATGATAAACTTTTTGATAACGTGTGTGTTCCTCCCTACATCTCACATGTAAACGAGCACATAACTTTTGATAATGGTTGCAAGTATGATACGGATAAACAGGTGGACTTGACAGAGTTTGTAGATTCAAAAGAAAATAAACAGCCAGTGATGGAGATGGAATTAAAGCATGAGAAGCCAAAATGGAAGAAAAAAGTTAGTGATCCACCTGATCCTAAAAATGCTCAAGTTAAGACAACGATGTTCGGTCCATGTTTGGATGACGTTAGGAAACCGCTAGATCAACAAAAGCAAACAATTATAGAACTCTCAGAAGGCAAGCGCCACTTTCGACCACCATGAGTGGTGACAGGTATGGTCTGGCTGAAGACCTAAAACTTAGCGCTACTTGGGAGGCAACCTGAGATGTTTGTAATTTTTAGTTATTTTTATGATATTTTTTGTTTGCAACTTTGTGGGCGTGTTCACTAGAAACCCTCACGAGACTTCACTCATCCACTCGGGTCTATCGAGAGGTTTAAAAGGCTTGTTGCATATGCTAAATGCAACCGTGATTCCTATGAAAGTGAGTGTTATTAATTTTTTTAGTTTTTGTTTTAGCGTTTTAGCTTCAAGCCGATGCAAACATGCAAGTGTGGGGAAGCACATGGAATTTTAATAGCATATTTGATGAGGTGGTTAACAAGTTTACCCATTATCTTCATGTAACAAGATTGAAGCACTATCAGATCATCTGTCATCAGGTCCATGTGTACTTTCTTTGACTTTATTTGCTATTTTTGTTTTGCACTGGGGGGAGTGTTTGGGGTTGGTAAAGATAACAAGAAATCATGTTGAATTTGAAACAACCATGCATTGGGGACAATGTATCCCAAGTGTGGGGATGGGGGATTCATAGGGAGACACATATTTTGGAGAAATGGAAATTTGGACAAAATTTGAAAATTTGAAATTTTTTTTAACATTTTTCTCTAAAAATACTAATCATTGGTTAAGGTTCTTGGTCATGATTAATTGCCCAAAGGTTTCAACCCGGTCGGTTAATAGAAGTTGGAAAGGGAATGCCTAGCTAGGGGTGGCAAACCTTGGGTGTAGTAAACTTGCACATGTCATGTCGGTAGCCCGATCCCACTGTTTCCATATGTGAGAAGCCTATTATTTGATATTATTAGATATATTTGCTTGTTTGAGTGTGCAATGATGCAGTCTAATGGTAGAACTTGTGGAGCGCGTGCATATTGAAGCTTGAAACCGGGATTCCCATTAAATGATTGAGGCATTAGGATTAACCATAGGATAGCCCCATAGGATCCACCTATCTAACGTTTATCCGTAGTAGCCAATTTTGAACCTTCTCCCATTCATTTGTTTCACTAAACTTCTTAACCCACTAGCCTTTTGTATAGCCTATTCACTTATTTACCCATGTGATGAAACTTGAGTTAATTAATGGTAGTAGTATTAAGTTTGATATGATATAATATTTTGAAGTTGTAGTTGGGGATTGTTAAGCATAGTAAATCCCGTTATGTTTTGTTAAGTTTTATTCTTAAAAAAAAAAAAAAAAAATTTAAAGGAAAAGAAAACTATGTCGAAATAGTGAAGTTGAAAGACGGAAGTATTAGACAAGAAAAAATTGTGCTTTGAAGTAAAGAGTAGTTAAAGGATTTGAAGTCGTTGAATAAAGTAATTAACTCAAGTTTTTCATCACTTTAGTCACTTATACCCTAAATTATCCCTACCCGAACCTAAACCTAACATTACAACCTTTGAAAAGCCCTCATGATTGGTGTGCAATCTCGTGTTAGTGAGTGGAGATTTGATTGTTTTACAAGCCTATGCTCACTAGTTTTCATCATTGCTTGAGTGCTTCATAAATACCGGCACATCTTTGGTCGGGCCAGAAATTACACCGAGTGGAGAGTTTTATTGTGAGGGGTATGATATGTGCAAGGGAACCACCTAAAGTTTGAGAATCTTAGTTAGGCAGTCCAGCGGGTTAGAGGTTTGTGGTTGTTAAGGGGTCATAGTTGCTAACTTGGGAATTAGGTATGCCCATGAATCTTAATCGAGTTTGGTATGTGTGTGTCTATGTTCTCACCTAATTTTTGTTTGACTTGAATTCTTGATTCTTAAAAGCAACCTCGCTTGAGGGCAAGCAAGAAACAAGTGTGGGGATGTGATGCTAGGGGTTTGGAATGAGGTTTATCATGATTAAGTGGTTAAATTTAATGCATTTAGTATGGTCAAGTTTAAGAGATTGTGTTGAACAAGTTAACTATGAGGATTTGATGTTTTGTAGGTTAAACGCAATCATTTGAGGAGTTTTGAAGAATGCACATGGATGATAATCAAAGATCATGATAGATGAGATGAAAGAGAATTCAATTACGAGAATGTGGCCGCAAACGGGGAGGAAAACGGAGTCCGAACGAAGAAGTTATGAAGAAAACAAGATTTGGACAAAGTTGGTCGGCCATGACTTACGGTGGGCTGGATGCCTTACGGCCGAAACATGCTGAAAAACAGAAGCTGCCCACCGTAACTTACGGTGGGGAGACGTCTTACGGTGGCCACGAGTGCTGAACTCGTTTAAAAGCCGAAAAAATTAGGTTTTGAAGATATCTCTCATTCTACACCTCCATAGTCGCCCCCTTTCGTCCCCAAGGCTTCAAGAGGCTCCCGAGAGGCGATTTCAAGGCTTTTCAAGTGTTTTTCATCATTCGGTTTGATCCTTTAACATTAGATTTGATGTTTAATTTTGATTTTGATTTGGTGTTCTTCATTACCATGTCTAGCTAATCTCCTAGTAATCTTCTTTGGGTAGTAAGGTTTACTACTATGATTTGTTCTTGATGATTTGTGGTTGAGTTAATGTTTGAACACGGTAGTTTAAGCCGAGTACATTATTTGTTGGTTGAAAACTCTAAAATATGTGTGTTGCTTTCAATTCACTTGTTCCACTTTGATTGTTTTAGATTTCTTTTCATCTGGAAACGTTAATGTTGGATGGGATTGAGTATCACAAACATAAGATATGATTCGAGTAGTTCTTTAACAACAGTCTTATTCAATCTATTGTTTTTACCCAAATCGACCCGTTAAGCTTATATGACTTTTATGAACACTCAAGGCAAATCTAAGTAGTAAACCTGAATCCGGAGAAGATTACCCTTTTACATTATTGTTTGCAACTCAATTAATCATAAAGTTCGTTACTTTTCTCGATTAGTCATTTTTATTAAGTTTTGTAATCAAGCTACAACTTTTAGATTTAAACTACAAAACTTTCCACATATTCCCTGTGGATCGACCCGACTTACCCTAGCTATCTTAGATGAGTTTGGAACCTTATAAATTGTTTTTGATTAGGCTTGACAAACCGACATCAGTTAGTATGATTTCTTATTTGTTTTATGATTTTGTTAGATTTTTTATATTAGTTTGTATGATTAGTGATTTTAATTTGTATGGTGAGTGATTTGGTTTGTTTGGTTGGTGATTTGGTTTATGGTTAGTGATTTGGTTTAGTATTTGGTTTGATTTGTGATTTGTGTAAGTAGATTTATGATTTTAGTTTGTATGATTTAGTTTGTGATTAAAGTTTAAAAAATAGGTTTAGTTTAATTACAGAATATTTCAGCATTCTACAGATGGTAAAAAAACAAACAGTTTTTTTCTGACAGACTGCAGACATTTGGTCCACATCTTCTGCTGCAGATGTCTGCAGATGTGATCCACAGACTGCGGACGTTTTTTTGCAGAGAAAACAAAACAGCACCTGTGTGGCCTGGGCTGGGCACACAAAGAACAAGGAAAAAAATTTACTCATAACTAGATTTAAAACTGTTGCTCTCTAAAAGGTTTTTAACTAGCTACTAATAAATGGATACATATACTTTTATAGTTTTATATATATAACAACAAGACCAATATTTCTTTGGTGTATTGGTTTAAAAAACCTTTCCGCATACTTACACTTATTTCATCTTGTCTCGACTAGTTAATTGCTAGTCGTGGTTTATAATATGCCGTTGTTTAAAAAACACAAATGCAAACTAGAAGTTAGAAAAAAAATCATATCCCCTCCCGAACCACCAAACAAGATGTCATATTCAATCTTCTCCACCGCTTCATCGTAGGCCGGAGCACATGTGGTGTATAACGATGGCTAATGTAAGATGGTCCCTTTCTTTGTGGCGTTCAACTAGTATAACCATCGATTATGATTTTGTAAGTGATGATATGGTATAAGCGGTTTCATTGTTACTCACATCTTTTATACAATACTTTTCAATTGTTTCAAAATAAATGTTCAAGTTTCTATTTAAGTTGGTCTTAAATAAAGGTTCACTTGCAAATTTATTTTCTAAGATTCTCATTTTAATCTTAATTTATTACACTACATTAATTAGTTGTACTATGTCTAATTGTATTTTTCATAGCAACAAACCGTCATACAGGAAGAAGCAAGCATTGTGTGAGGAGAGAAGAGAAGATGTAATAATAAGCCGTAAAAGTTATTGAGTTTGTTAGCCCGAATTTCTTACGAGCAAGCCCGTTAAGCTCCGGCTCATTGCAATGCCTTAATACTTTATCTTGTCTATTTAGAACTTATCTTGGAGAGAGTATTTGTTTTGTTTAGGTTTAAAAAAAGGTTTGGTTTAGAAAGAAGTTTTTTTTCTTTTGAGTTTATGCACTTCTATTTATGTTTCAATATCTAGATTAATGATATTAAACAATTAATATTTATAAAATTTGTATTGTGATTAGATTCCATTAATTTGCTAGATAAATTTAATTTTAAGAATACATGTAATTTAATCATTTATGCAATCTTTATATTGTAATAAAAAAGATTGACATGTCAAAGGGCCAATATGTGGTCTAATGGTACTAAGCTCTTGTGGTAATTGCTAAAGTGGTGGAAATTAAATTATAATAGATTTAGTGGACGTATGAGTTAATTTTTATTGTTTAGAAAAAGAAAAAATATGCGTAAATGATAGTGTTCATATAATCCAAACTATCATGGATAGATGTAGATTCGTAAGGCTCTAATGCATCCGTTCCATTCTTAGAATCTTATCTTGCATCCACCTACTCTAGTCTCTATATACAACCAAAACTACTAGTCAAGGTTCACAAAACAGCTTTAACAATGCCACTATCTTTTCTACTTCTTCTTCTTCTATCTCCTCCATTCTTATACCTCATCTACCTTCTTCTCAAAATTATCCTACACAAACCAAAACACAATCCACCAGGCCCTCTTCGACTACCTTTCATCGGAAACTTACACCAAATCGATCAATTGAACCTCCATACATCCCTATTGAACCTCGCTAAATCCTACGGTCCGATAGTATCCCTCAACTTCGGTTTCATCCCCGCTATCGTTGTATCTTCAGCGACTCTAGCGAAAGAAATACTCAAAACACAAGATCTCATCTTTTGCAATAGGCCTACGTTGGTGGGACAACAAAAGGTGTCTTACAATGGACTTGAAGTCATATTTTCGCCTCACAACGAGTACTGGAAAGAGATGAGAAAGATTTTTATGGTTCATTTGTTAGGGCCTAAAAGGGTACAATCTTTTCGCCATATTCGCGAAGATGAAGTCTCGAACGCGATGAATACGATACATGAGCTAGCTCGTTCGTCTAAAGTGGTGAACTTGAGTGAAATGATGAAGAGTTTGACGAGTAGTGTGATGATGAGAGTGGGGTTTGGGAAGAGGTATGAAGACGAACATGAAAGAAAGGAAGTTATCAACCGGTTAACCGAAGTTCAGGCGATAATGGCGGGTTTTTTCGCTTCGGATCTTTGGCCCGGGTTGCCGTTTGTGGGTTTGGTTGATCGGTTGTCGGGGAAGATGAAACGGTTAGATGAATGCTTGGATATTTTGATGTGTTTTATCAAGAACTCATTGATGAACACCTCAACTCTAAATACCCTAAGGTGAAGGAGGAAGAAGAGGACTTTGTTGACATTTTGCTCCGACTCAAGGAAGATCAACTCTTCAACCTTAGTCATGATCACATTAAAGCCATGCTCATGGTAATAAGTTTTTGTCTTTTTTTTTTCCTTCAGTATTATGGTTATAAATCATTAGGGAAATCAGGTATAACACTTATACGGGGCTCCTGTATGCAGGGCGTTGCACGTCAACTTGGGCATGATTTACGGCATCGTTACTTTAGTTACTCCAATAGACTTTTTCAAACCAGTGATCTATCAGAAAAAGATCTTACCTGAAACCATGGTGATAATTATTGTTAAAAAAAGGTTCAAGCTTTTATAATAATAGTCTGATATCAAGAAACGTACCCTTAGTTTTTACAAAACAATGGTATATATGTTAAAAACATATATTAATCTAATACTAATATTTTACTATTAGAAAAATGAGTCTGCAAACTTTTAAAAGCAACACATTTTGTAACAAAAAAAAGTTACATGTGCTGATGAGAATGTTACATTATTTGATAATAAAGTTGTTTTAGATACAATACAACTTCAACTTATGTAATGTTTGGTACATGTTTTAAACTTCATGCAATTTTTAAGGCCTATATAGCATTTTACAGGGTTGCATTAACTTTGTTTTGCTATGATCGTTTTAGGATGTACTAGTAGCTGGAACGGATACTAGTTCGGCAATGGTGGTTTGGGCAATGACGGCACTAATGAAGAACCCTAAAGTAATGAAAAAGGTGCAAGAAGAAGTGAGAAATGCTGTCGGAAAGAAGGGTAAAGTAGATGAGGATGATCTTCCAAAACTTATCTATATGAAGGCAGTGTAAAAGAGATCATGAGGTTATATCCTACGGTTCCTCTTCTAGTACCTCGAGAAACAACAAAAGAAACAACCTTGAATGGCTACAAAATCAAACCAAAAACCTTAGTATTCATTAACACATTGGCTATCGGAAGGGACCCTGAATCTTGGAATAGCCCGGATGAGTTCTTACCAGAACGATTTTTGGGTAGTGATATTGACTTTAAAGGGAATGATTTTGAGTTGATTCCCTTTGGAGGCGGCCGAAGAATATGCCCCGGAATCACAATGGGTGTGGTCACAGTGGATCTTTTGCTTGCTAGTCTTCTTTACTTGTTTGATTGGGGATTACCAGATGGTATGAAGATAGAAGACATAGACCTTGAAGTTATGCCAGGAATAACTATGCATAAGAGGAATGAACTTTGCCTTATACCTCATATATATTTCTAAGCTTAGAAGTATATATGAGGTATAAGGCAAAGTTCATTGCTCTTGTGCTGAAAAATGCTTTCATTGTTTGTAATGAATTGTGATGATCAAAAGTTTAATTTGAAATTAATAAATCAATAGTTGTTATGATTAAAATGGTTTGTTAACAAGACAATTTTAGTAAATTTCTATTCATTTATACTATATATATATTCATTTGAGGAGGGCAAAAGAGTCTTTTCACCCAAATCTCTTAATTTTAAGAGTTTTACAAGTTGTAATGCATGTGTTACTACTCTTAATGCATGCTCCCCTCCTCAAGTGATCCCTGATCTAAAATTCAAAATTCAAAGTTGGAGTGAGAGCTGAGAAGAAAGAGTGTGTGTCAAGATTCTACCTCTCACCGGAGTCCTGCCGCTCCGATCAAGCGCTCCACGGTCCTTTCTCGGGCTCACCGACGGAGAAATCCGCCGGAGTAAGGTTTCTTATGCGATTGAAGGTTTCTTATTTCGATTATCATCCCTCAATCCACTGTTTCTCGTCTGGGTTTCCAATCTTTATCGTCAAAAAGCCGAAATCGATTCACTTGAAAACTGCAATGAAACAGATTATCAACGGCGGCGGCGGCGGTTGTGGTGGCGGTGGTGGTGGTGGTGGTGGGTTGAGAATCCTGACGGAGGATGAGATTGAAGTTGTGGAAATCTTAGTCAATCTGCGAAGATATTAGCCAAATCAGAGTTGCTTACGCGATACTGTTTCACTTGGGGTATGAAGAAGAAACGATCTGTGTTGGTTTCGAAATCGGAATCGTCTCCGTCGCCGGTGAAATCGACGGTGGTGGAAGCTGATAAAAGCCCTTCAATGCCGCTGTGTTTCTTGCCGGAAGGTAGTGGAAGCGACGGTGGTGATAAGCGGAAGCCACCGGCGTCTGTGAAGAGAAATTTGAAGCGAAAGGTAAGAACACCATGTTTTCTGGCGACTTTTTTAGTTCAATTTCTATGATTAATCTGATGATTGTGTTTATAATCAGTTTCAATTTTCAAATCTAACAGATTTGAGTTCTAAGATTGTTGTAAATCGTTAAAACTTTTAACATTTGTTTTCGATTTGATTTAAGTCATTTGAATCTTCTCATCTTCTCATGTTGTTGCTTCTGTGGTATGTTGTTGAGTTAAATTTCGTTTGATATCTTGACTTACATTCAATTTTGACTTCTAGGTATTGAAATTCATCTGCTATGCATTGATCGTTTAGATGGGATTGTGCAGTGATTATCAATTATCATCAATCATCTGCTATACTCAATGACCGATTGAAAAGGTAAGGTTTCTTATGCGATTGAAGGGTTCCCGATTAGCATTTGGTGTAAGCTTTGAACGTCCAATTGACAAAGTTAGGTTTCTTCTTCTTTGATTTAGACCTTTTCATTCTGCTTTGAATTGATTTCTACTTTAAATGCGTGATTAATTTCTATATTTGAGATCTTGATTCGTGCAGGACTGTTACTTAAGTAGGGCTTGGTTTCATGGCAACGAAGCTGTTAATTTCCGCATCCGTACTACTATTTATAAAGGGTATCAACTGATTCTTCCAAGATTCTTCCAAGATTCTTCCAAAGTCAGTAACATTGCTCTAATTAATCTTCGATTTCTTTTTTGGGTTATCTAATCTGCAATAATCTTGATTAAAAAGTCTTTGGAAATGTTAAGGATCAATTGGGACTTTCATTATGTAGAAAGCTTCTTTCAATAGGTAGGGTGGTTTCAAAAATTGCTACTGAGGTAAGTTGTCTTAGCATTTGAAAATAGATTGATCAACTTAATTTACTCTTTATGGAACGAGTTCATCAATACTTTCATTGCAATTCCTGATGTCATAAAGCTAAAAGAAAATTTGTTGCTGAGTATAAAAATTAGAATTCATTAATATTCATTCTTTACGATTATTGTTGAATTAGGAATTTAACACCATTTTAAAGTTCTTGTGATGTTGAACTGCTTCGATTTGGAGGACGAGAAAGACCTTTTCGTGCCCCATTGTATGAATTCTCGACCATTTTACTTGAAATTTCAGACGAAAGCTTAAAATACAGTAGAAATACACTGTGAGCGACTTTCAACCTGTTTGACCCATTATAGATGAGATTAATTGTGTTATTTACTTTTTCTTGATTGATTTACTTGAAAAGGCGTCCAATTCCATTGGATGATCTCAAACGGCTTGGGATCCCGCCTCCTCCTGAAGGAAACTACATGTCACGATTTGTACTAATATAACGTTTATATGATCATTTATTTTTCATTTAATTAAGTTCTTAGAATGTTCTTTTACCCATATGTCTGGGTGGAGCTAAGAAGGTCATCATCTCTGCCACGAGTAAGGATGCACCCATATTTGTTGTGGGTGTGAATGAGAAGGAATACACACCCGATGTTCACATCGTTTCAAATGCAAGCTGTACCACAAACTGTCTTGCCCCTCTGGCCAAGGTTTTTGTTCTTTAGTCGATAAATTTTATGTTTTTTCCTTAATAATTAGCCCATTTATTTAATCCCATTTGTGTGATGCAGGTTATAAATGACAGGTTTGGTATTGTTGAGGGTCTTATGACCACCGTGCACTCCATTACCGGTATTTTTTTTTCAAAGTTGTTGATTGTTTATTTGTAAGAGGTGGTATTCTGACCCAATGACCCATTTATGTATCATTAGTGGGTTAAATTGGGTAATGTTTGATCTCTTAAAAGGTTAAACGTTTTTTTTTGAGTTTATTCAAATGTATAAAGAGATAAAAAGGCGTTAAAGTTGGTTTAACCTGGTCTGTTTTAAGTTCCATTTATAAAATGAACTTCAACACATTAACCCGGCTGATCCGTCCATCATGCGACTTCATGAATTTTACTTTTGTATATTGTAGTTTTGTGATGTTGTATTGTTTGTTTATACTTCAGCCACACAAAAGACTGTTGATGGACCATCAGCCAAGGACTGGAGAGGTGGAAGGGCTGCTTCATTCAACATCAGTCCTAGCAGCACCGGTGCTGCACCGGTGCTGCTAAGATATTCAAGAATTCAAGTTTCATATTTTGCTAAATTCCGGCAGCTTTTAACGTTTTTGTGCAATATGATATTGAATAGGCCGTAGGAAAAGTGCTCCCTCAATTGAACGGGAAGTTGACTGGAATGGCATTCCGAGTCCCAACTGTTGATGTGTCTGTCGTCGATCTGCAAGTCCTGAAGGTAGGGCTATAATGTAAAAAGCACTAAATCACCTGAGTAAGTAGCATTGAATAAGCATTAGTAAACTAAAAGACCTGTAGGTAAAAGACAGCCTCTCACAACTATGGATGAAAATACTCTAGATCCGAGTCAACACTCAACTATTGACCCGCCATCACCACAACCAGAGTCTGAAAGGGTTACAGAATGTGAAAATATACCATCTGGTAGACTACAACTCAAGTCTAGATTGTTTTTATGAACTATGAGCTCATAACAAAACTAAATGAAGTCTGTGCTCTAGAATTGCCAAATTTTTAAACAGATCGATCTTTTGGATTATGGGGCAGCTGTAATTTTGGAGAGTTTTTTTGGAGGTTTTTAGTAAGTTTGGGAGTCTTAGATTTTTGTTTGATTTCCAACACTTTTAGAACACACTTCAATTGTACTGTTTAGTAACTAAATAGAACACACTTCAATTGTACAGGTCGATCTTTTGGATTATGAAGGTATGTTGCTATTTGTTAAGAGTTGCACAACTACCAACTTAGTTATGTTAAATAAGTAGCTTTAATTGTATATTGTCACCGCCGCCGCATAGCACGGACTTCTTACTAGTTTTTTTATACGACAAGGGTGTTTATGATTTAGTTTCGACGGTTCTTAGACCAAACTATTAATAACACTTTTTGGTCTCTAAACTTTTTAGTCAATCTTTTGACTCAGAAACCCTGCTCTCAAACAAACACAAATCGCCGAGTCGTATTTGAAAACACAAAATCCCGTGATCCGTGTGAGTCTTTGCTACCCAATCACAATTCTCCACGTATACAATTGCAGCCAATTAAAACACAGCGTCAAGATCGATGACTTCAAACCCTCAAAGAGCCGTTATAGACTTGAAGCCGACGTTTTCTCCCTCTATATATACCCAAAGATACATTACATGCTTCGCCTTTTCCCCAATCTAAAACCCTAGCTTCTCAAATCTCATCTATTTTCAAATTCGTCAATCGTTAGGTATGCATACGCTTCATCATCCTCATTGCTAATGCTTTCATAATGGTTTGAAGGGTTGAATCGTTGATTTCAGTCGTAATTTGTTTTGTTGTAATTTTCAGTGTGTGTTTCTGATTTTGCAATGGCCCGTACGAAGCAAACTGCTCGTAAATCCACCGGTGGTAAAGCACCTAGGAAGCAACTTGCTACCAAGGTATGTGATTTTGATTACATTAGATTCAAATCTGGACTCACTTTGTTTTTCAGTGACGTTTTTCTCTCAAATTTTGTTTTTAATTATTCGCAATTTATGTTCACAGGCTGCAAGGAAATCTGCTCCGACAACCGGAGGGGTGAAGAAGCCTCACCGTTACCGCCCTGGTACCGTCGCTCTTCGGTAAGCCTGTAATCTGATAATTGTAAACCCTAGAATTCGTTAATTCCTTTCGCCAATAGCTAGGTTGAAATCAAATCTAGTTTATCTGATTTGGTTACTCTAATTTGTAAATTTTATTCATTGATTTCAAATTGTGTATGATTACAGTGAGATCCGTAAGTACCAGAAGAGCACGGAGCTTCTCATTCGTAAGTTGCCATTCCAAAGGCTTGTTCGTGAAATCGCTCAGGATTTCAAGGTTATTACTTACACTGATTTTATCTTCAAAACATTATGTTCTATCATTTTTTGGCTTCATGTATGTTCTTCTAACTTGTTTTTTCATGTGGTAGACTGATTTGAGGTTCCAGAGCCATGCTGTGTTGGCGCTACAGGAGGCTGCAGAAGCTTATCTTGTGGGTCTGTTTGAGGACACTAACTTGTGTGCTATCCATGCCAAGAGGGTGACCATTATGCCGAAAGATATCCAATTGGCTAGGCGTATTCGAGGGGAGCGTGCTTAATTCGACTGGAATGATTGGAATTCTAGATTTTTTTTTGTGTTTTTGTTTCAAGGATATGTATGTATTCTTTACATGCTGAACCTGTTTTCTAGATTATGTGGTGTTATGTTTTAGTGATTCTCTAAGAAAACTTATTAGTTTGTCATCAGTATATGGTATGAAACTTGATTGGTGATCATGGCATCTTAGATCCTTAGCCCATTATAAATATGTTTTGATTGCTGAAGAAACTTTAATTGGGTGATTGCATACAACTTTTTTGATAAGAAACTAGTACTTCAACATCAAACTTTCTTGTTATCGGATGCTACTTTGACAAACCAGTGTTAAGCATAGCAGCCTCGTAATAGACCGACCATATACAGAGACAATGACAAACAATCAAACATTTCTGCAATGGTGCTGTCCCCACGGCAAACACCTGCAGGCCAGCCCTCTAAGTTGGTCACCGTCGTGCTTCACGGGTGTGTGGTGGAAGATGTTACAAGTTTAGAAAAAAGGCCAAGGGTTTTCTGTAGTAGTGATCTTTTCCGTCATATGAAAGGGAAATGTATAAAGGTTAAATGAAGAGGCAAGGGACCTTGGGGTAGAACATAGGTTGATTTTTTTGGATAGAACAACTTTTGAATTTTGGAATGGTTGAAAAGTCAAAAATACCTTTACCAAAAGTCAAAAGTTGTTTTAATAATCAATCCCAAACACTCCCTAAATCCAATAAATCTCTTGAAGTGAAAGAAGCATGGACCTGTGGGATTTTGCAACAAGCACTAAACCAATTGCCAAAGTGAAGTTGCAATGATACACCCAGTAATTAAGTGATTCTGTTTCTTGTACTTTGCCACAGTTTGCACTTGAGAGATTGGATCTGGACACGTCGTTTATGAACGTTAACTAAGGGAGTGAGGGGCTGTTTGATTGCGCTGACTGAGTAAGATCTGACTGAGTCAGAAGCTGACCCAGTAAGTTCTGACTGAGTCTGCATCTAACTGAAATTTGTCTGTTTGATTTATTATCTGACTGACTATGCTGAATGATAAAAATAATCTTATATACATACACATAAGCAATATATACATATACATACACATCTACATACACATACATCTACATACACATCTACATACCCATATACATACACATCTACATACACATACATCTACATACACATCTACATACACATACATCTACATACACATACATCTACATACACATACATCTACATACACATACATCTACATACACATACATCTACATACACATACATCTACATACACATACATCTACATACACATACATCTACATACACACAAGCAGAAACTAACAACCTGATCAGCTCAATAGTTTATAAAATAACAAAAAAAAAACTGTATCTATAACAATCCCTTCATAAAAGAAAGAAAGAAGAAGAAAGTTACACACATATGGTGATTCAGTTAAGTCAATGATCTCAGCAGAAACTACATACACATACATCTACATACACAAATAGACACCAATTCAACCTAATCCATAAAAATCAACACAAAATCAACCAGCAAAAGTACCTGAGCAGAGGGAGGAAGCCGGCGGTGGGGGGAGTGCGACGGGGGGACCGGCGATGACAGACAACCCTCGAGAAGAGATGGTGAGGGCGGCGGTGAGGGAGTGCGACGGGGGGAGGGGCGGTGACAAACAACCCTCGAGAAGAGATGGTGAGGGCGGCGGTGAGGGAGTGCGACGGGGGGAGGGGCGGTGACAAACAACCCTCGAGAAGAGATGGTGAGGGCGGCGGTGAGGGAGTGCGACGGGGGGAGGGGCGGTGACAAACAACCCTCGAGAAGAGATGGTGAGGGCGGCGGTGAGGGAGTGCGACGGGGGGAGGGGCGGTGACAAACAACCCTCGATTTTGGTCGACGGCAAGTGGCGGAGGGATGAAGCCGGCGGTCAGCAACACCAAACGCACTGACTGGCTGACCGAGTCAGCCAGTTAGTGGTCAGACGCCTGGTAAGAGGAATCAAACAGCCCCTGAGTCTATTTAGGACATTCCTTATGGATGTCACAAATGTGCCTGTTGAATCACAAGACCAAATGACCATTTGTCATTGTGATCGTTGAGGGAAGTGCCTGAAATGAGCTAAAGTTGCAGCTGCACGTACTCAGTTGGGGAGGGCCTGCAGGACCAGTTCCATCTCCAAATAGTCTCAGTTTCGCTCACCATAGCTTGGTCTGTGACCAGGGCCGGATCAAGATTTATGGGGGCCTAAAGCGGATACTAAAATTGAGGCCTTTTTGGTGTATTTGTTTTTTATCCTTAAATATGATCCAGAAATTCCTAATATTAGATAAATGAATCAATTTGCCTCTATCTACATTAAATTATAATGTATACATTTAGTCATTTACAATCTAAAGAGAGATTTTAGGCTGATTATAAAATATAAAACAGTAGAAAGCAACTTACTTTGTGATGATAAAGCAAAGGACTTCATGGGTCATGTCCATTTTGATGCTACGTGTACAGAAGGAAAACATAAATGTTAAACTTAACTAATATCTAATTATCTATAGAGAGTTATAATAAGTACAGGTTAGAAAAAAAGGGCGTACCTGGTGCTGCAAAGAGCTCCGCGTTTTCGCAGGGTCCAGGGAGGGTCCGTCCCATTTAAGGGAAGATGTACGCGGTCTTTCCCCCACATTTTGTGGGGAGGCCGTTTCCACGGATCGAACCTGAGACCTTCGGTCCCTTAGGAACAGCTTTTACCGCTGCGCCAAGGCCCGCCCTCAAGTACAGGTTAGAAACAAAGCATTAAATCATAAAGCAGGTTAAAAAAACAAACGCAAACTAAATCAAAATATCAAACAATTATGTATTGACAATTACAAGTAATTGAACATAAGGAAATAACTAGTCATATGACCAAATAACTAATCATAAGAAATTTAGCTAGGATTTGATATAAAAATAAGGAAACAATCATTGATATTAGCTGTATAATTAGGCTAGCACAACTGAATAATAGTTATGAATTTATAATCCCCTTGAACAGTTTTACACGTAAATAAGCGTATAATAAAATCGACCAGTTAATACTGTAAGTGAAACTCAAAATGGAATATCTGAAACCATAAACTATAAAGCAGTAGAGAAGTTTATACCAAAATATAACGCAATAGAAGAGTATTAGAGCAATACTTTGTTAGAAAGTCGGTAGAGAACATAAAAGTTTCAATATAAAACCAAATAGCCATGGGAGACACATTATTAGACTCCTAAGTTTTGACAGACAACCATTAAAAGCTTCAATACTCAATACATCGAACTTGCAATACTTGCTTTAAATCAGCCTCTAAGTTGACAACAGAACAATTCAACAAGTCTGGACTCCAAAAGCAATTAAACGGGTTGTTTTGAATCGAAAATTTGTAATCAAACTACTCAAAATTTAACTTAAAGAAAGTTTAAAGAATCAAAAGAGTGAGGGAATAGGGTTATCAGAAATTACATGTAAATTGTCCACTCGTTCCAATCAGAATTTTTTAGTCTTTTGCCACCGGAGTTAACCGTTAATCATCACTCAACAGTGACGTCGGTTAACCGAGAGATCACATAGGGAAAGAAAGGCCACCTCGGGCAGCCTCTCCTAACTTTGATGCCGACCGCTAGAGGTTGTTCCGTGTTGTTTGCTCTCCCGAACTCCCCATGATTGACTGATATCGACCATCGTTTCTGTTATCAATTATCAAGGTCGCCATCATAATCATGTGCCACTACCCAAGTCAAATTCCAATTTTCATTACCGCCATTTCGTGAACACGATTTACCGCCTCCACTTCCCCACAAAAAGTCCCGCCCAAGCCCATTTCCTTCCCCTTATTCAGTATGGACTAGCCCAACATTCCCAAAAAAACCCAATATATCAGTTTTTTTAAATGAGACCTTAAGGTTTTAGGGGTCCAAAGTCTTAGCTTTACCCACTAAGTCTATTGGGCCCTGTCTGTGACTACTGATAATCTAGACGATATAATTCTGGGAATTGCAAGCGGAGCGCCGGGGGGGGGGGGGGGGGGTTTGCCAAATGCCAATCGATGAATCAATCGGAAATCTGATTTTGGATCCGGAGCTCAGCTCACCATGTATGGCATTACATAAATGGAAATTAAATTAATTTAGGTCATGGTCCACTTTGAAAATGTTTTCCCATACTCCCGACAGCCCTGTTTTGCAGGGAATAAATGAAGCCTTCCTTGGAAAGTAATGAAGTGCTGTTATTACGTTTCTACACAGACTCTGGTCCATTTTTACTGCCCTTTATCCCAAATCACTTCGTTACTGCTCTTTATCCCAGAGCTGTCAACTTGGCACCATGCATGAAACTACAATGCATTAGAACAAGTTGATGGTGACCTACGCGTAACTTCTTTGTGTGAAGAACACGCGTACTGATTACATTATTCCCAATGATTACTTCTCTTACTTGTAAACATCGTTCTGAACCACTCTTTCTCTTTACTCGAAAACATAATTTTCAAACTGATCTGTGAATCCTTCAATAGGGCTCCTCCAAGTCCCACTCACTTGGATCGGCAACCAGATTATATATAATTAAAGACTTATGTCGGTGATTTTTTTTCTTTTCTTTTCATTTAAAGAATTATTATTCTATTCAAAGCTTTTATACGGTTTTTTTTGCGGCCGGTTGCGGTTCTACTTCCGGCGGAGGAGGGCGATGGCCGCTTGGCTTGTCGTTTCCGGCGATTATCGTTTCCGGCGACGCCGCATGGCCTGTTGTCTTCGGACATCTGCGCCGCCACAAGTTTGGCCGGTTGCGGTTCTGTTTCGGCGGAGGGCGATGGCCGCTTGGCTCGCCGTTTACGGCGACGCCGCTTGGCCTGTCGTCTTCGGACATCTGCGCCGCCACAAGTTCGGCTGGTTGCGGTTCTGCTTCCGGCGCAGGAGGGCGATGGTTGCTTGGCTTGCCGTTTCCGGCGACGCCGCTTGGCCTATCGTCTTCGGACATCTGCGCCGCCATAAGTTCTTTGTTTCTCTTTTTTTTTGGTGTTACAAGATGTCGGTGGGATCAGTATACTTTTTTCGCTTTCCATTTCTGCCACAAATGTTTGTGGGTGTTTACTTATGCCCACCATTTCTTTTCTTTTAAGCGGATGATCTGTTCATTTGATTCGGCGACGCCGCATGGGCAGTCGTCTTCGGACATCTGCGCCGCCACAAGTTTGGCCGGTTGCGGTTCTGTTTCCTGCGGAGGGCGATGGCCGTTGGCTTGCCGTTTACGGCGACGCCGCTTGGCCTGTCGTCTTCGGACATCTGCGCCGCCACAAGTTCGACCGGTTGCGGTTCTGCTTCCGGCAGAGGAGGGCGATGGTTGCTTGGCTTGCCGTTTCCGGCGACGCCGCTTGGCCTGTCGTCTTCGGACATCTGCGCCGCCATAAGTTCTTTGCTTCTCTTTTTTTTGTGTTACAAGATGTCGGTGGGATCAGTATACTTTTTTCGCTTTCCATTTCTGCCACAAATGTTTGTGGGTGTTTACTTAGGCCCATCATTTCTTTTCTTTTAGGGGATGATCTGTTCATTTGATTTACAGTAGAGAGAGAGGGTTAGAGAGAGAAACATTATAAAAACGATTTGGATTGATTGTATTTTATACTATATCGCATAACATACGACGCCGCCGCAACTTTATAGGCTTGTTTTGGATGTGGGTTTGAGGTTTGGGGGTGCGGTTTTGTTACGGGTTGTTATCGGTTTTCTATTTTGGACTATGCGTATTCTTGCGATTTTGATGTTCGTCTGTTTTGTGTATGGTGTTGGGCTTTGATTTAGTTTTTAGTTCTGTATGTTCTGCTGTGTTATGGATTTAAGGTTTTGATGTGTTTTACTTTGTGTATTTTGCTGACTTTTTGGTTTTGAACATTCATTTTGATTTTGGTTTCGGGTTACTTAAAACTCGCATAGACGCGACAACTATTTTTGTTTATTATATAATAATAGTAGTAGTTCAAATTATATCTATCTTAAAAAACTTTATTATATAATATTACGTGTTTATTTTAATGTGTAAATTTTGTTTTGAACGAGTTGGGTCAAATATTATAATTTTATTTCGTTGGTATAAATTCAAGTTACTCTATGTTTTGATGTAAATTTTGCTATGAAATATATTAGAGCGAATGTAATCTATGCTTTATCATGTCACCTTCTTTCCCGCACTTGCTTATTTTGATGTACATTTTGAGTTGTTATACGTTCGATAAAATTATTTTATCACTTTTACGAATTACGATGAAGTAGCCGTTAAGGTTATCGACGGAGTGAGAGTCGTAGCGGCGGGTTTGTTTTACCTTTCTACATGCTTTAGGATTTTACATTGGAATGATAACTGTTACATTTTGTTTGACATTTGTGTTTTGATATTTGGGATCATGACGAAAGACCCCGCGCAACGCGCGGGGCAAAAAATCTAGTTATTGTAAATGCACATGGATGTGCTGCTTTACCACCTTAAATTGTTATTTTTATCTCCTAATTCTAGGTTCACCTAGTGACGCAAAGTGCGATCAAATGGGCATTATACGTACTTAAAAAAAGGCATATTCGATACAGCTTGAGCCAAAATAGAAAATTTGAAACTCATTACCAAAATTTGAAATAAAACTTTTGCATGAATCACTCAAAACATCAGACGTGTTTACACAATTGTATAATATGAATTTTGCAACTTTGATTTGACGGCATGAACAGTACTATTCACAGTGAATAGTACTATTCACGATATCTTATCTTCTTCAACCCCACTCACCATCAGACATCACCACCATCGCCCCCCTGCGACCTCCGCCTCCTCCATCGGACCCAATCGGAGGTTCATGACTCGCCGGAATCGGATCCGCAGTGCAACCAGTGCTCCCTTTTCCTCCTCTTCATCGGCTTCGCCCTCCTCCACCTCCTCCTCGCTGTCTGCAATCTCCTCATCATCTTCCCCTTTCCTCACCCAGGTAACAATACACCATTCACGATATCTTATCTTCTTCAACCCCACTCACCATCAGACATCACCGACCTCTCACATCGCCGTCGACCTCCCATCACCCATCACACGCCGTCGAGCATTCAAGACCCACCGTTGAGCATTCAAGACCCAGTCGATCTACCCTCTTAAAAACCCATGTCTGCTGCTCTTCTACTATCCACCATAGTATCCTCTGATTTCCATTTCTGTGGATTCTTGTGCGTTTGTGTCTTTTTGCTGAACAAGAAGCAACAGACCTCTGATTCTTATATACGTAAGTTTTTTGTTGATTCTTTGTTATTGTTACTCTGATTTTGATTTACCGATTCAGGTTACAAATTTGATTGATTCATGATACAAATTGGTATGTAGATTTGATTATTGATACATGAATGTTATTGATGCATATAAGGTGCTCGACTAAATGTCTGTGTTGGGTAGATTTGATTATTCTGATAAATGAATGTTCGTAGCAACTTGATCATGGAAAGCATTAAAAGGGTTTATTAGTTTTCTTGATACTTGAAGCTCAAAAGTTTTTGTGGTTGGATAACACCACAGTGGGTGTTTGCACACCTTATTATGATCCATTCCTCTATCGGTTGATTTCCGACTTGCTAATCTCACACAATACAATCAAAATCAACACCACAAAATGAATATACTTTATTGCATATGATGCAATCATTCCTCTTTCTCCTTATTTGGTAACATCTTATCATTCCTATTTGCAAACTTGTACTTGTCGAATCATCCTCAACTTAAATATTAAGTTGTGACAGTCATAATACGTGTAAGGAATAAGCAAACATAGCAAAAAAAACTTAATCTCATCATCAAGTTTCTATCTACATTATCATCATCGCTATTTCTAGCTGGGTTGTAAGTCTTTGTAGTGATAAGAAGTGCAGCAATATTAGATCATCAGTTTCAGTGAGGTTATGTAGAATCACTGCTCCGTTGCCTTGAAAAATGAAATTTGAGGGGTGGGATTTGATATATTAATATGAAGGGCATTTCCTTTGTGGTTTTGGGACGGATGATCAACGATCGGCGACGGCACGAAGGGGTGGTGGTGGTGCTTCCAATTTTAACACTTGGGGCAGGGGCGGTGGACGAGGGAATGGTATAAATAATAATAATAATAATAATAATAATAATAATAATAATAATAATAATAATAATAATAATAATATTACTACTAGAGGTGTTGTGGTGAAGAAAGATAAGATATGCAACTTTTGGACACAAGGTAGTTGTACTTTTGGTGAAAGGTGCAGGTTTTTGCACGCATGGTGTACGGGTAGTTTTGCGATGTTAACACAGCTTGAAGGCCACCAGAAGGTGTAATTTGGATCAATTTTGATTTTTTTTGGTTATTTGTACCTTCTTGATGTTTGATTTACTTAAATTTGTGTTTTTTGTTGATTAATTGACAGGTTGTTAGTGGTATTGCACTACCAGTTGGATCTGATAAACTGTACACGGGCAGTACAGATGAGACCGTGAGGGTCTGGGATTGCCAATCTGGACAGGTTGCTATATGTTCATGACTGTTATTTATATGTCTGATTATTATGTATGCCATGCTAATAGTTTTCGTTTTGGTTGGATTTATTTATTGTGATTCTTTTTGGTTTCTTTTTAGTGTGCAGGGGTTATTAATTTGGGTGGTGAAGTGGGATGTATGCTCAGTGAAGGCCCATGGATGTTTGTGGGTCTACCAAATCTTGTAAAAGTAATTATGTAAAGCAGCTTAAGTTATTTTGTTTTGATGTAGTTTATGCGTCGACGTTATGTTTTGATTATCTTACACTTTTTTATTGTTACCACATCATTATAGGCTTGGAATGTGCAAACTTCTGCAGAGCTGAGTCTAAATGGACCTGTTGGGCAAGTTTATTCTCTGGTTGTGGGCAATGATTTACTCCTTGCTGGTATACAGGTAACTTTTTGTGAGTAATGAGATTTGATCTAATGATGGGTCTATTATACTTTGATTGAAAATGTAAGGCTCTATGCAGGATGGGAATATATTGGCATGGAGGTATAATGCTGCAGCCAACTGTTTTGAATCACCTGCATCGCTTCAGGGCCACACCTTCTCTACGGAGAAACAGGGGTAGGTACGTGAACCTTTTTCAATCCACATCATTTATCAATAATACACCATGTTTCGGTGTTTATGAGTCGATAATGATGACGACACTTCATCTGAGATTTGTGTGCCTCTGTTACTTTTAGTTGATTGTTCGAAATTGTTGAGGTGTTATTTTTGTATGCTTCGGGTTTCTTGGTTATTGCTATCGTGACTGTGGCTGAGTGGTTAATTGGCGTGGCATACTCGGTGACGGCAGGTGTGTTGTTCTACACCTGCAACCTGTGTTGCAGCCATGCTAACCGAAACCCAGATCTGAGCCAAAAAAATTATTTTTTTAAAAACCAAACGTTAACTTGAGATCAATAATCATGTTCGCTTATGTCTTTTATTTAGAACAAACTCCGTCTTTCTTAAAAAAGCGCACGATGGTAGAAACAATATGCATTTATCTGAGCCTTGGTTTGATTTTTTCAGTTTTAAAGACGCGCAACGCGCGTCTGTGTATCATCCCTAGTTACACATAAAAGGAAAAAATAATGATAGCTAAAATTAAAGGAATCTTTGGTTTAAAAAACTCTGCACTAAATGATGGTATTCGGGCTTGACACTCTTATAAACTGTACTAGTAGGCCCATATTAGCAAGCCCAGTTAAGAAGCCCGACAAGTTGAGTGGATCCATGAGAGTGGGGAAGTAACTGTGTTGGATACAACTATATAAGCATGATTGATCGACAGCATGACGAATGAATATGATAAGCTTCTAAAGGAAAGTGGAGCATGTTTTATTCTTCCATATCACCTTCTTCACTCGTAACGTGTTTTTAAATTCATTGAAATTTATATGTTTCTTTCTTAATTTAATAACATGTGATGACAATTTCTAGCGGCATTAGAAGAAATTGATTATGAATACTTATTTAGAACAAATTTCGTCTGAATATTCATTTATGAAAATGGCTCCAAGATATAAAACAAACAAACATACCCAGTATGTACCGCTTAGAATAGGGTCTGAGAGGGGTAGATGGTGGCCAGTCATTCCTCTATCTTGGGAGATAGAGAGACCTCTTCCAAGAAGACCCCCGGCTCGACAAAATGGCTTCTTAATGACTATCGCCTTCGCGAAGATGAAACAACATGCGTATTAGGGTTCATCCTGCAATCCTGGTTAGCCTAGACCGGCGGTCCAAAACCTTTTAAATTATTATACATGCATGTATACATACATATATATTTGCTTTAAAGCAAAATCAGTTTAAATTTCTTCTAAAAAATAAATGATTTATTACATGATATAAACTACTCTTCAACATATATAACTTCTATATTTTATTTAATTTTATACTCACTTAATTGAACTTTTATTTGTATAAAATCATACAAGTTCATTTTAAACGTATATCTTTTTAGTTTGAATAAACTTATAAACGTACTTATCAAATTTAACTATTATTAGACTTCTTGCAATTTGTATGAATTCCATTGAACCCCGATACAATACATAGGAATCGTTCAGAATTGGCTTTTTCTCCGGCTTTATGCGGCGAGAGTATTGTCGTTCTTTCCCCACACTAACAAGTGGCATGAGTTTTCCCCTGCGCTACGTGGCTTAAGTTTTATTATGAGCGCCTTCGCTTGTCGAAAATCATAAAAGCGATTACCATTACCGGTTCCAAGGATACCAATAGTAGCGATGTTTTTCGCTCATAATCGGTTCGGTTATTCATAGTAATGATAACTGTAATTTCTATAGCCTAAGATACCTACAAAAAAAGTACTCGATTAACATGTTCTTGAAAAAAATTATATCGAAATGACAAAATACTAAAGACAACCGTTCACCCCATTTCTTAAAAAAAGTTAACGAACGAAAATCATTACTATTAAACAAAATAATTAGAAAACTAAATCGTTTTTAAGCGAAAAGTATGTATAGTACAAGGGTGAAAATGAAAATGAATAAAAAACTGATTCAAGAAAGGGTGGGGCGTGGGGGGGGGGGGGGGGGGGGGGGGGAGTCAATTTGAAAAAAAACACAAAAGAAAAAACTTAATTGGTCAATTTCAGAAACTCTAAAACTTCATCATTTTCTATTTTGAAGGTTTAATATATATAATTTGTCGCTTTTAAAATAGGTTTGGCATGTATTTAATATCTTTCCCATATGAATATTAATTTAAACTTTTTATCTAGGAAAACCATAATTGAAATAAACACAAACAAACATGTATATTAAACTAAATTTCCCATATGAATGTTAACTTAAACTTTATTTATATCTATGTTAATTACACTTTTAGGTTTTCTGATTATTGTAAAATTATACTTTGTATCCATTTAATAAGTTGACATGATTCTTTTTCAATATCCGAGAGATGCATGGATATGATTATATATACCATCTAATCTTCTGGTGATGGCGATTCATTTTGTATTTATCCCTTGGTTTAGTAGTGTTTGACATTCTATCAATCTACATTCTATTTTATATTTATCAGTTCAAATGAGTAACGTCTAACCTACGTGCAGGGAACAAACAAGCATACGAGGAATAAATGTTTTAAAATGAATTAGTAATGTACCAACATTATTTTTTTATATATAAACGGCAATTATTAGTTGTAACAATATATGCCTGCACCACGTTGAACTATAATATTCACTCCTAGTTAATTAGATAATAAAATTTTCTTATATCCTCACTAGGGCACACGGAGTGGAACCGTAAATTAAAGGCCATCAACGAACCCGACAAAAAAGCTTAACAACTAAGAACACTGCCTCTGGATCCGTTAGTTATTTCTCCCCGATCTGCTAAGTATGCATCGACTCTCACCGATCTATTCATCCCTTCTCGTGGTAGTTGTGTAACGATTATTGATCGTTATGATTTTTAGTCGCTAACATTAATAAACAAACTTTTCTTCATGATATGTTCAAATTCTATCTATTTTCTCACAAAAAAATAATAAAGAAATTACTACCTAATATATTTCAAATATTTCTCAATTGATAAATTTCAACTTCCATCATTTTTTGTACGACTCATCAAGTATGGTAGAATACAGTATTGAGACAAGTAGACGTAACTTTATATTTTGGACTATGATAGTCTCGACATGGTTACATGAAATTCAAGACATCGCTTCATCATCTAGAAGATTTGTGCTTAGAGACGACCGTGAAGATTCTAATAATCGATTACTCGCGCACTACTTTGTTGGTAATGGACCACTTTTTGCCCCCAAGATGATTCGTAGATAGTTTCAAACAGAGCCGGTTCAACATTTCTCGGGGACTAAATCGAAACAAAATTTTAGAGCCCTCGTCTATGTATTATTCTTAAAGACCTTTGATTCGGACTAATGACACAAACAAATTTTGTTTATAGCTTTTCAGAAAACAACTTATAACTAAAACAAAACTAACTACAATATAGCAATATAAATGATAAATTAGAAACAACAGATTATAGTAAAAGAAAAAATAATTGCAAATGTAGATTATAATTAAAACCGAAAATAATATATTAAATTGACAAAAAAATAGTAGTCAAAAAAATCAATTGAGCATTTAACATAAATCAAGATTAGACATTAATAGTTAGTAGATTAGGTGAATAATTACAAAAAAAAAAAAAACAAACAGAATTAATAAACTCAAAAAAACCTTCAAAAGTGAACAGTCAATGAACTTTGATGACTCAAGTTTAGGGTGTCGACCTAGATGAACCAGGTTTTGTAAATTGACATCTATAAACCTTTAATCATTTTGTTATCTTTCGCATTATCTCTAAAACACAAATAACGGTCGGATTATTACATATGTTTTTAGCTTACAATATAGATAACTGTAACACTCGGTCCGTCATACCACCAATATTGTCCGCTTTGCTCACGAGTAGCTCACGGATTTGCTTTTGGTTGTCCGGGTGGAAACTTCCCAGGGAGATTACCTATCCTTTGATTGCTGACACCTGAGCATGCTTAACTGTGGAGTTCTCCTCTCATCCACAGTTAATATGCCCAAAACATGTTGGTGATATTAAAGGCTAGACATTACTTATAAATCAAGATCTCTCCTGTCCACGACCGATGTGGGATTTGCCTAGAGTGTTACAATCACCCCCTTTTGGACTCATCGTCCTCGATGAGGTTTGCCCCACCATCCCATTAATGGATGTGAGATTGCTTAAGGTGTCCCTCTGATCACCCCGCGGACTCACCATGATTGATGAGGTTTGCCCCACCATCCCGAACGGTACAGGAGTGTCGCTGATACCATTTGTAACACCCTACCTGTCATACCACAAATATTGTCCGCTTTGTCCACGAAAAACTCACGGATTTGCTTTTGGTTGACCGGGTGAAAACCTTCCAGAGAGGTCACCCATCCCTGGATTGCTGCCACCTGAGCACGCTTAACTGTGGAGTTCTCCTCTCATTCACAGTCAATATGCCAAAACGCGTTAGTGATATATATATATATATTTTGAACGACAAATCTATCCTACTCTTACTCCTAAATTACACCAAGTTACATCATGTCTGGTTTTGAACCTAGGATCTCCTCTTTAAGAGGTAAAACCTCTACCAAGTGGGCTAGCCCCACATTGGCAAACATTACTTATCAATCAAGATCTCTTCGACCAATTTGCGATTTGCCTAGGGTGTTACAATAAAATAGTTTTTCTTTTTAATTTTGGAAGTCTAAAGTGGTTGATTTAGTTGTTTTTACTTTATAATTTTTTCCGAACCATCAATCGTTTAATTAAGAAAAACTTTGAGTACATTAATGAAATTTAATGTATGGAATCGTTGGGAGTTTTTCATCATTGCAAAAGCGCACGTAAGATGTACAACAACTAGTGTACAGGGATGTTCCTGACGCGTTAGAAGATTATCTACAAATGTTGGAGACAACATCAAGTGAAAGCTTGCTATTCTTTTGTGATGTTATTAGTTTTTACTCAAAAGAATGTCCTCTGTTATTGGTAGATAACAAGATGCATGCTCTTTATATTAGAAAGTGAATAAAGAATGATTTATTAATGGTAGCTATTGGTAATTTGGTAGTGTTTGACATTCTAATCGCTTGCCTGTAATATTAAAGAATGAATTTGTATGTTTAGCAGGTCCACATAACACTGTTAACAAAGTTACACGAACCAGCAAAACAACGTATAATATTATTCTTATAATATAAATTTTGGGTTGTTTCCTCAAGCCAATGATTATGTGTAATTGTAGTTGCAATTAGTCAGATCCGATCGCAACAACACGCCCAATAAAGTAATATATTTCGCCTTCTCCGAATTGTTCGCTGTCTATGAACCACCAATATGTCTGACTTCATTTTCTAATTATTCACTAATTTATTTTCTTTCTAACAAATCGTATAGGTGGGGTAACATCATCAGTTGTTTTAATTGTTCGTATTTAAGGGGTTAAGTTGTGTTAGATGTCTTATTTAAGGGGTTTAATAAGACTTGAAGTCTTATGGTGAACAAAAGTCATGATTACCTAATACTCTACTGATGGAACATAAAAAAAATTAGTAACCAAGAAGAAAAAAGATGATTATAACACAAACAAAAACATAAAAACACAATTAAATAAGTGAAGCATACGACGGATCTTAATCCATATAGGATCATGCTCGTCTTCCCTTGAGTTATGGTAATACCTACGATCTTTCGCATACGCATTCGTCTTCCCATGGATCATCAGGACATGACGCACACGTACTCGTCTTCCAATAGATCATCTTCCAGTTGGTCGATGTCTCCAGGCACGTACTCATATTCTCTAGTTCAACCACTGTGGGGCCCACCTAACTGTTTTCTAGCCGGGACCTTGCTTCGGGACATGAAGCTTTAGAAATGAATGCGAGATTTGGACGATTTATTTGTACAGTAAATGTACGACCCTGCTTCGGAGAATATATGTTATCTTAATAGGGCTCACCTAACTGTTTTTCAGCCGGGACCGCACCCGCAACCCACTCAGGAGGAAATTTATCGTTGAGAAAACCATCTGGCACAACAATTATAGACGTTTTTGTTTAAATAGGCGTTATAAATTTGAATTTAATTAAAAGTAAATAATTATAGTTCGAATAAAGTTTGAGGGTACCAGGGGCGTCTCAACATTTTTAGAGGCCTAAAGCGAAAATTAAAGCGGAAGCCTTTTAAAACTTTATTTTTAAAACCTTCTTATGTTTTGAAGCACAAGCACTAGTTGATTCCTAAATCAGTTTATTCAAAGCAAATCCTAATTGATTCAATGATTTTATATTCTAATATAAACTATAACAAGTAAAAAAACTAAAACAAATAAACAATTAGCAATTTGCAAATCAAATAAATAGAAGCATATAAAAGCTAAAACAAATTTAGAACAATTAGCAATTAACAAGTTGTCCCTAAAACAAAGAATTAAAGAAAAACAATTAGCAATACATGAAGCATTTTATCTTATTTAGGGAGAGAATCAATCAATCAGAGAACCCGCTCAGCCTAGTACCTAATCGTGAGTCCGTTACTCCACTAGATATCTGGATGAAATCAAAGTTTAAAGGCTTCTTAATTGCAACGAAATCAAAGAAGCAAATCGTGATTCCATTGGATGAAATTAGAGAAGCAAACGAAGGTTAGGGGTTTTTTATTCGTTACACCAGTGAAGAAATCGAAGTTTTGCGTGGCTGGGTTCGCTTGGGGCAAGCAAAATCATAGGTGAATGATGAAATCGAAGGTTCGCGGTTGTTCATCTTAACCTTATGGCTTTGTTCGTCTCTTCGTTTCAACTTCCCCGCCCCAACCCCCAATCATGAATTGACCAATAGCATGTGTTGAAGATCTACGACCTATCGACCTAGGTTTCCTTCTTTCTTTCATTCATTCATTCAGTTTTTTATTAGTTTATTCTGGGCTTAGACTGAGAATTATATAATAAAATTTATTTTTTGATGGCCTTTTAGAATGGGTGAACCTAAAGTCCTAGCTTACTTTTTTAAACTGTTGAGCCGCCCCTGGAGGGTACCATTTTCTCATTATGGGAAAAAAAATAATAGACTTTGAGAGGATATAATATGTGATGTTAATATGACTTTACGTGAGTTTTAGGGATGTGATAATCAATCTTTCCATTCTAAATAACTACTACCACCATTTTTGTAGTTCTCTGGTATTTAACATAAACTCACCACCATTTTTGCAAGAAAATTTTCTTCAACGTGGTCATTATTTTGGTAAAAACATTTTCTTCAACGTCATCGTCGTTAATATAAATAAGGGGAGACAAAAATAAATAAGTACTAGAGAACAAAGGATAGAGAATGATTTAAGAGTGAATAAAACCCTACAAACTTTCAAAGACTATGAAGGCAAGCTAGAATATGAATTCTGATCGAAGATCATTTTTCTTTGATAATTTATATCCTTTTAATTAAATATATATTTTTTGATGAACATACATACTACTTATTCTACATTTACTCTATTTAAAATTTATTAGATCTGTAATTTTTAAAATTTAAATCTATAATATTTAGTTGATAAGTATATTACTTTACCACGGTTCCTTCTGAGTTCTGACGACTCTATCTAACTAAATTTCTTGATTATATTTTATGGATAAAGAATGTAATTTTACATATACATATTCTGATTTTATTCTTATAAAATAAGCAGATAATATTAAGTATATATCAAAATGATGCTGAAATTGACTTTATATATCGTCTAATTAATGTCACAAATTAAGTTGATGAACCCAACATCTTATTTTAAAATACTACACACCTAAAGGGCTAAAAACAGAGAATTAAAATGTTGAAGGATAGGAATATTTGTAAGCCCCCTTAAATACTCTTTTTAAAGTATGATCGACCTCGTTGACTTTGGTACTTTTGTAGCTCATGAACTAGTATATAAACCAATGTGCATTACATCCAGCATACACAATAAACTCACTAACAATCCCACCAAAAACAATGTCCTTCACCACCACCCTCATTTACCATCATCTTCTCATTTTGGTAATTATCCTCCTCCTTCTTCATGCCCCACAGTGTCCTGCTGCTGGTGGATCATGGTCCCTCCTCCTCCCAAGCATCGGCATCTCTGCAATGCACATGCAACTACTTCCCAACGATCGTGTTGTGATGTATGATCGCACCGACTTTGGAGTCTCCAACATCTCTCTTCCAAACGGCAAGTGCCGCCCTAACTCCACCGACTGCTCCGCCCACTCAGTCGAGTATGATGTTGCTTCCAATAACGTACGTCCACTCATGGTGCTCACCAATGTCTGGTGCTCTTCAGGAACATTAATGCCTGATGGCAGCTTAGTCCAGACCGGAGGATGGGCTGATGGTTACCGAAGGGTCAGAACTTATAAATCGTGTCGCACTTGTGACTGGAAAGAGATACCCAATGGGTTGAGCCAACAGAGATGGTATGCGACCAATCACCTTTTGCCTGACGGAAGACAAATCATCATTGGTGGTCGTCAGGCTTTTAACTATGAGTTCTACCCTAAGATGTCAGCCACTGAGAACTCACCTAGCTTTCCGTTTTTGGTTCAGACGAATGACCCTCGAGTTGAGAATAACTTATACCCATTTGTATTCCTCTATCCCGATGGAAATTTGTTTGTGTTTGCTAATAATCGTGCCATTTTATTCAACTACGCTAAGAACCAAGTTGTCAAGACCTACCCCACAATGCCCGGTGGAGAACCACGGAACTACCCAAGCACGGGCTCTGCGGTACTACTCCCTTTGCGCATTAACAAGGGAATCGTAGATGCGGTTGAAGTATTGGTTTGTGGGGGTGCACCGAAAGGATCATTCGCTAATGCAAATAGAGGAAGATTTGATAGAGCTTTGGATAATTGTGGTCGGATTAAAATATCCGACCCTAATCCCCAGTGGGTCATGGAGACCATGCCTTTGGCTCGAGTCATGGGTGATATGTTGTTGCTTCCCAACGGTCATGTTTTGATCATCAACGGTGCATCCGCTGGGGCTGCGGGGTGGGAGCTTGGGAGGAACCCGGTTCTTAGCCCGGTAACTTACAAACCCGACAACAGGATTGGGTCCCGGTTCGAGGTGGAAAATCCAAGCAGAATACCAAGAGTGTACCATTCCACTGCGGTTTTACTACGAGACGGTCGGGTTCTGGTTGGTGGAAGCAACCCCCACGACAAGTATGAGTTCACGAACGTGCTTTATCCAACGGAACTAAGCTTGGAGGCATTTTCTCCTTCTTACTTGGATTCAAGCTCTTCTTCTTCACGCCCTAGGATAATATCCCCCAAAACTAAAACTAAGATACGCTACGGAAGACGTGTGACTATTACGTTTACGGTATCAGCTGGACGTGTGGATCTGAATTCGGTCATGGTGACAATGGTGTCTCCTTCATTTAACACACACTCGTTTTCTATGAATCAGCGGTTGTTGGTGCTGGATGGCGGTAACTCCACCAAAGCTATCGGAAAGTCAAGATATAGAGTAAGCGTGACAGCACCACCATCCGGTAACATTGCACCAGCGGGTAACTATCTACTATATGTGGTTCATAAAGACATTCCAAGCCCAGGCATTTGGGTCCGAATGCAGCGTTAAAAACCAAACCATTATTAATTGGTTTTGCTTCGTTTATGGTCTCTTTCTTTTATTTTCAATTCTGTTTGTGCAATATTATTTATTGTCTATGTATTTCATTTGTAAATGTGACTTCATAATTTTGTTATGTGATTTTTTTTTGTCAATTTAATGAAATTGTTACCTAACACTCTTCAAAGGAAACTAATTAACACAACACAAACCACAAAAAAATAAGTCACAATGCTGGGTTCATCATAACAATTAATATATATAGTGCATTACATGTATAGCATGGTAACTAATTTGATTGTGGGTTCGGTTCAATCCATATGTTGAATGCATTATCGTATTACAACTGCTAGCTAGTAATCATCATTTAATAGAAAATAAATAGTAAGCTATTTGTTCCTTCTAGATTGTTTCGATATGTATTTCCTGTTACATATACTATTCTTAGTTCCCTGCACGTTTGTTAGGTGTAAGTCATTTGTTAATAAATAAATAAATAAGATAGCTATAAATAAAAAAATATCTATCTGTACTAATAAAATAAGTTTTTGTATGTAACTTGTTACAACTAGTTGTAAAGAACTTAAAAAAACAAATATATTTTAAGACCTGTGTAAAGACTAGTTGTAAAGAACTTTGAAAAAAAAAAATTTAAAGACTCTAAAGTACTTTAGAGTCTTTAAATTTTATTTTTTCGCTTTTGTATTCTAATAAATATCACATTAACTAAAAATGATATTATTTAATTCTTTTTATAATAAAATTAATTTTTTATTAAATTAAAAAAAATCTTTCTTCAAATGCAATTTGTAAAGAAATAATTTTTTATAAAATAAGAAATTTTTCAAAAAGAAAGATCAAACTTTTAAAAAACAAAATATATTTTAAGACCTGTGAGTTTTAACAAATAAAATTGTTGTGAAAAAAAATTAATTTAATTTCAAAGTTATCTTAAAGAAATTCTTAAAAATAACACTTTTTATAAAAATGGTTTGTTTGAAATAATTTGTTTAAAAACTAACTGTTTTTTTGAGAAAAACAAAAAAAAATTAAAAAAAGTTTAAAAAATGATATCCTTCTTTATTACTCGTACGAAATGTCAGTCATATTTATATCAAAAGATCGTTTTATAATTCATTAATTTTTATTAATAATTATTTAATATTAAATTTATTCAACACGTATAATACACAGTTAACTAACCTAATAGTTATATATATCCCTCACATTATCAAATTGATAGTTAATAATAGTTAATAAATAAATAAGATAACTATAACATTCTTAGTTCCTTGCACGTAATATGACTTATAGAGAGAATGCACCAACTAGCGCAAGAAAAAGAAAAGAAAATAAATTAATGGTCTTAGGTTGTGTCAAGGTAACCAACTAGCGCATGATTATAACATTAAAAAAAGAAAAATACAAAACTCTAACTAAAATATTAACTTCTATGAGAATAATTTATATTGTAAATTAATTAAACCAAAATATAAAAGCTAACAGTTTAAATGAGTTCACGGTGATTTCTTAAGGCCTTTGCTAAAGAAACGCCCTGTCAGGTGTTAAAAGGACGCCCTTTGACTTTTTTCACGGCCCGTGAAGGGCCTTACGAGCCGTGTGGTTTTCGAAATTTAATTTTCACAGCTTTATAAGCTCACGGGCTGTGAAACATATCACGGCTCGTAAGCCTCAAAACACACGGCCCGTGAATATGTTACATAACGGCCCGTGAGTTCTCTCATGGGCCGTAGTAGTCCTTCTGAGAACTTCTTTTCCTCGATTTGCGTGCATTTTTAAATTTTATAATTATGTAACGTGACGTATTATTCCTTGATTCGATTTAAGAGTCTATATAAAACGTTATATATATTACTTGTTATATACGGTTAGTGAGAAACGAAACAGTTAAAATGTCATCTCGTAGAGGTAATAGAAGACGTTAAAATGAGTCCTTTTCAAACTCATGAGATATTGTGGAAAGTATTCCTAATCCAATAGGTAACCATAATTGGCAGAATGGGAGGAACTGGTCTCAAAATTTTATTCACTTTATACGTAACGGTGATTCCCAAACATGTAGGGTGTATTACATGGGTAATTCCGATATTCAGTTACAATTTTGGCGTGAATTACTCGGAAACGTGTCTTTAGGTACAGAGGTATGATTTAAATTTTTTTTTGTAAATTTTATTTTATTTAAAATTCTAACAATTAAAAAAGTTGTTATTTTATAGCATGTTCGGCCGTGGACAAATAGACTCACAATATGGAGATACGAAGAAATACGTAGAACAGAAGCGTTGCCGGGTAGTGATCGTTGGACGATTCTCCCATTTGAGTGGTTTAACTTAATATACTCGGGGTCCGTTAAGGGTAACGAATATGGCGACGGGAGTGACTGTCTATATCCCGCGTTATGGGAAGTTGATACGGTAATACTGTTTTCATGTTTTACAATAAAATCATGAATTTATAACCGTGAATTAAATTGTTTTGTAGGTTTATATACCAATGACTGGATGACGAAGAAAATTGGTATCTTTTTAAGATTTCTATGGACTCACTACAAGTTCGTATATATTCTCCATACGAATGCCGACCAAATACGTGTGATGATTCATGGTGCATTCATCGTAATGCCCGAACGATTTTCGTACAATTCGAATCGTACTTTTTACATTTTCTGTCACGTATACAATATTGGCAGCACTTCGGACAAGAAGAAATCGAAGAACTGGTTGTATCTGGTGAAACCGTGTGGCCTCCTAATGCCGGTCATATTGGTCGAGATTCGGGAGTTGTAATTTGTATGTTATTGCGTAAGTTGGTTCAAAATAGATCTTTAGAGCGGCAAGAGGTTAGCTTACAGGATGCTTGTTTTAGATTCAGAAGATTTATGGCAGACGAACTGTATTCTAGACGTATAATGTAAAACAGTAATGAAATATTTTATTAAAACATAAACGTTTATTATTACACTTTATTAAAAACGATAAACCGTTATTATCACACAATATCGTTCTTGAGCTGTTGTCATAATATCTGTATGACGAGTTTGGGCTTATTAAGAGTTGTCTGTTCTATGGGCTGGATCCGTATGAAGAGAAATATCATTGTAAAGGTTAACGGCTGTTGTCATAATATCTGTATGACGAGTTTGGGCTTACTAAGAGCTGTCTGTTCTATGGGCTGGATCCGTATGAAGAAAAAATATCATTGTAAAGGTTAACGGCTGTAAAGGGCCTCACGGCCCGTATTTTAAAAGTTAACGGGCCGTGAAGTAGTTCACGGGCCGCGAGCTCCTTCAACGGTTTTTTTTTTAAAAATCCAGCCTCACGACCGTGAGGCGTCTCACGGCCCGTTTAAGTAATAGTTAACGGGCCGTGAGGCCCTTCACGACCGTGAAGGTGGATTATATATGCGGCCTCACGGCCTATTTCTTCATTTACGCCCACTAAACACACATACGATTCACTCTGTCACGACCTCCAGATTTTCATCACTTTCATACTGCCGACTCCTTACTATGGTACGTATTGAAATTCGTATTTTATTTTTGTATATTTATCGTTTAAATACGTTAAAATTTAATTTAAAAATGAAAATTTTCTGAAAATTTTTAGGGGTTACGGACCGTGAAAAGCCGTCACGGGCCGTAACCGTTTGAATTTTCAAAGGGTCACGGGCCGTGACTGCTATTCACGGGCCGTAACCCTTCGATCATTCAGAGGGTTACGGGCCGTGACCTCCCTTCACGGCCCGTAACCCTTTTATGTGTTCTTATATTTTCAATTTTTTTTGCAGATTATGCCGCCGCGCAAACGTTCACGTCCAGAGACCGAGCCTCAGGGTCAGGGTGACTTCCTGGACCTACATACTGATCTTCGTTTTCCAAGAGAGACACAACCACGGCTTTGGCTGTGGAAGCTGATTGGACGGCCCCTGAAGGGGACCCGCACCCTCGACTGGGACGTGCTAGAGGAGGTTGGAGATATAACACGTGCCCAGGACATCGTTGGGCTCGAGGGAGAGACGCCCTGGAGGCGTATGTTTGATTTAGGATCTAGGAGGGGCTACAGGGAGCTTACGTTGGAGTTTTTTTCTACGTTTTTGTTCACTCCCGCGACAGAGGATGAGGACCCCCGGGAGCACCTAGCTGTTCGATTTGGGCTGGGGAGCACTAGGTTTGAGTTCACCCTCGCTCAGTGGGCGGTGACTCTTGGGTTTTACACCCAGGAGGAGACGTAGGATGCTCGTTTTTATTCTGAAGAGGTCCAGTCAGAGGCGGCTCCTCTGGTCGGATGGTGGCCGACGATTTCCGACCAGCATGGGAGGGCGCCATTAGGGCGAGCTCCATTAGAGATCCGTTGCACCGGTACCTACACCGGTGCATTATCGGCACCATTGCCGGCAGAGACCAGAGTATGGAGCAGGTGTCGCTCCTTGATTTATTTTTTCTGAGGGCTTTGCTTTCACCTAGGCGGGTGAATCTTACTCACTGCATGGCCGCTTATTTCTTCAGTGTCATTCAGGGCAAGGTAAAAAAATATTTATATTAATTCTTAATAAATAAGTAAAAATATTTGATCTATTATTATATTATAATTTGATTATTTTGCAGATGGATAGCCCCATTGTATGCGGCTCTTACATCACCGTCATGGCCTCGCGATTAAGGTTGTTTACGGACGCCCTAATTGCGAAGCAGACGACGGACACGCCGCCTAGGATTTGGGTCGACAGATCGTCATGGCCATGGGGATTGCCGCCAAATTTGGCGAAGACCTCCGATATTTTGAGGTACATCAGCACTCCTATTTAAAAGGAATAAATCTATCCAGGGTGCTATTGGTTACTTTCAGGTAACTTTTCAACAACGAATGTTGGCTCTCAACTCGGTTTGTTGTGTGTTGACCGAAGTTATAACTTTTATTTATCCACGCCGACATAAATCTCTCTTTGTAGGGGTCCAACCAGTTATTTTTGAGGTACATCAGCACTCCTATTTAAAAAAAATGTACTTATTTTTATGTAAATATACATATATTTTTAAGAATAAGACTAGAAAACTTACTTGAATGTTTGGACACCAATCTGCGATAAAGGCGGTCGTAATTATAAGCGTATATGTCCGTCGTTGCAGAGTTAATAAGTACCGATGTAACGACCCGAATTTCGTATTATGTAATTAAAATACAATTAATGTATCATGTGTTAAATATTGTAAATATTTAAGACTTAACTAGAAGATTTACTAGTTAGTTAATAGTGGTGGAAACATGAAAAATGATACTAGAGGGGTGGATCTTGCCAATTGGTGAAACTTAAACATGGATATGTATGGCAAGCCATACATCTTGATGAGCATTGTCTGCTCATTCACCTCACTCACGTTTACACACACAAGGGAAGAGGAGAAGAAGGGTTTTGACATCTCATGCTCAAAATTGTTGGTGATTCAAGTGCAAGATCCGAAATTGAACCCTAGAAATCATTCTTCATCTCATCAAGAGCTACAAGTAAGTGTTATTTGATGTTCTTGAGGTGTAAAATCGCCACCCACATGATGGGTGTAGAAATTGGTGGTTTAAACATGAAACCCTAGTGTTATAGTGCTAGATGATCATGTGTATGTGTGTATTATGGTAACTAGATGTGTAATTGCTCCTTAATTGAAGATTTACATGAACCATGGAAATGGGTTTAGTTACTAGAAGGTTAAACTAAGGATTCTTCATGTAAACTAGTTGCTAGTTGTAGAATCCATGTTCATTCTTGTAGAAATGTGATTAGGTGCATAACCTTTGGTTGAAATTGATGAATCACATGTGTGTTATGTGATTTGGGTGTAAAACTAGCTTGATGATGTTTAAAAGCTAGTTAATAACCAATATGTTAAGTTATGCACATAAGGTGTTTGATTAAATGCTCCAATGAGATGAAAAACATGAATGAACCACTTAATTGCAAGAAATATGCAATGTGAAAGCCTAGATTGTAGGTTAAAGGTGATAAATGGTCAAATAGACCATATGTGTGACTAAATGAATGTTATGTGTTAAATGGGTCCTTAAAATGGTAATAGGAAGTGGTGTGGCAAGCGGATCCAAGGGAACCGGCAAGGAACACGTTTGATTGACCACTTAAACCTTCCGGACTCAAGGTAAGACATTCTTTAAATTGAGCATAACAAAGTAAAGGCATGAGTCACAATGTGTGTGACCATGTGCTCATAAGCTCAAACAAAATGAAACACGTTTAAAAAGGATAAATAGTTGACTTGCACCGTATGTGAGCTTCTATGACAAATGATTCACGACGTGCGTGAACATAAAGGAAAATAACACTTTAGTGTTATACCACATGGTTGTGGAACAGAACGAGTCACGACGTGCGTGACCGTCCCATGGAAATGGGGAAAAGGACAAACCCGAATTAAAGTGATTCACATCGTGTGTGAACACTAGGGTAAAGGGTTATCCCTACGATTTGCAATGTGTGTGAACGTTGGGTAACGCCAAGGAAAGCGGTCGTTCGCGAAAGAATGGCAAACCGCTTATTAAAAGGGGATTTGACCCTATAAGGGTCAAATTCGGTATAAAAAGGAAATTTGCGTTATGATAAGCAAATGGGATGGGTTGGGTCTAAGAACTCACCAAACATATGCAATGTGTGATAATAGATCGGTTCCATGGTAGTCGGGATGGTCAAAAGCTCTAAGGAAACAAACGAACCATAAATGGGCTAAATAAGGAATTAAATACCAAAATAATAAAAAAAATTTGGTATATTGCCAAGAGTCGGGTTAGACTCGTTGAAACTCCGTGGGAATCACATATATGATGAAATATGTTATTTCTAGGTGTTTGGAACAATCGGGATCGAAAGGGGTGGCTCGGGAACGCGAAACAACCTTTAACGGGTCAAAAATATGGACTATGCTGCAGGTACCACCGTAACTTACGGTGGCTACCGTAAGTTACGGTAGGTTCTGGGTGAACTGATGCTATCGTACAGCAGAAAAATACCACCGTAACATGAGTTGGGGCCACCGTAACTTACGGTGGCTACCGTAAGTTACGGTGGGCCCTGTTCCCAGTTTTTGTCGATTGTCGTTTTAACGCGTTCCGAGTCCGTTTAAACCCCCGTAAAGACCCGAAATGAATGATAGAATGTACTTACTTAGTTCCTATGAACTAATGGATGTCTTAACGTGTGTTTTCAGGTGTTACGGGACCGGAAGGCTAAAGTGATCGGCAGGGCATACAAGGATCGAACGGGACTTGCATACGCGATTCTTTTGTAGAAATTAACGCGTTAACTTTATTTTGAAACTTCTTATTATGTGTTTATGTAAATGGATTGTTAAACCTCATTCTTGAGTGTCGGTTGACACGAAACACATATTTGGAAGCTAAATGTTAATGGAATTTTCTGGGACCAATTTCCGCATGTTTAATTAACTTACACGGTCTCTTTGGAGGTCCGGGTGTTACAAGTTGGTGTCAGAGCCAACGGTTTGAGAGATTCAAGTGCGTCGCGAACACTTGGACTCAAACTTTTGAGCTCTAGATATGAGAAATGCAAACGTTCGATCCAAGAAGCCGATCACTGAGCCTAAAGGTACAAGGTTAGTGTGCCGTTTATAAACGTAACAAGCTTGACACATGTATGATATATGTATGATATGTACCTTATGAACTGATTGAACCTAGCTTCTTGACTTAAGTTTGGAATAAAGGAACTAAGAAGGCATCCGTGTGGTGAGCTTGTTGCTAGGCCTGGCCAGTCTAACAACAATCAAAGGCACGCGAATGGGTTCTTAGGGATGTTGTTTTAAACTTAAGGATGGAAATGGGTATTGTGTGAATAGGGTTAGGCCCTAGTGATAGTAGAATCATAAGCATCAGTGTATATGCTATAGATTACGTACATGGTACTAACGTAAAGGTTAATTGTCACAGTCTTAGGTCATGGCTGGTAACGATCACGTGATCAATATAGAGAATCACGAGACCCATCCCGATGATGCAACACGGGAAATGGTCAAGGAGGAGGTTGGCAAGGCTTTTGAGGCTTTATTGCCGGGCTACATCGAGGATGTACGCAAAGATCTACGGGATCTCATTCAACAAGAGTTTGTGGCTCTGAAGGCTGACAAAGAAACCGAAAGGCCAACAAAGAAAGTGACCTATAAGGAGTTTGTTGCATGCAACCCTACAACGTTCAAGGGTGAGGTCGATCCACTACTTAGTCAAAGGTGGATCAAAGATATGGAAAGTGCCTTTGAAACCTCACACTGTGAAGAATCTGATGAAGTGAGGTTTGCTGCAAGCCAACTCCGGGAACGAGCTAAAGACTGGTGGGAATTGCAACGGGATGAGAAGGGGCGGGAAGGTATCAAAAGTATGACTTGGGGAGAATTTAAGAAGTTGTTCACAAAGCGGTTTTGCCCACAAGCCGCTATCAACCGAATAGCAGAAGAATTCCTACAGTTACGACAAAAAGATGAAAGTATTGATACCATCACGGCCATCTTCTATGACAAAGCCAAGTTTTGCCCACAGTTGCTCCAGGATGAAAGAATGTGGATTAACCACTACTATGGCATGTTGAGTGCCAAGTATCGAGAGTTTCTTACACCGTCCAAATGTGAAACTCTAGCAGAGCTTATCGATTGTGCTAGGGATCGAGAAGCGGAATTGAAAAGGCAAGTTGATCGTGGGGAGAAGCATGCGGCGGAAACGGAGACGGGTTCGTCTAAGAAAGCCAAGATTTCATCTTCACCAAATAAGTCTGGGAACGACAAAGACTCCAAACATTGCAAGATTTGTAAAAAGAAGCATGGGGGAGTTTGTAGATACGGATCTAAAAATTGCTTCAAGTGTGGAAAGTCGGGTCATTCGACATCTCAATGCACAAGCCCGTTAAGTGTGTGCTACAACTGTTACAAACCGGGCCACAAAAAGAGCGAATGTCCGGAACTAAAGAAGGATGGTACAAGTCAATCCTCGGTTGGTCAAGGTTCGGGGAAAAAGGGTGATGGAGGAAAAGCTAAGGCGAGAACTTTCTTGATTACGGCTGAAGAAGCCAAATCTATAGCCGACGTTGTGACGGGTACTTTTCTCGTCAACTCACTACCTGCTTATGTGCTATTTGACTCGGGTGCTAATAGATCGTTTGTTTCGGTTAAATTTGCGAGTCATTTTTCCATGGTGTTAGACAACTTACCTAGTCTTTAGAGATTGAGGTAGCGGATTCAAAAACGTTCTTAGTGTTCAACGTTTATCGAAATTGCATACTTGCCATCGAAGGTGAGGATTATTCGGTCGACTTAATACCCATGACACTCGGGGAGTTTGATGTAGTAATTGGTATGGATTGGCTTTCCATGTACCACGCCAATATAGTTTGCAATCGCAAGTGCATTCAACTGGTATCTCCGAGTGGTTATGAGGTAATAATCCAAGGTGCAAAACACGGTGGCGTAGCTTTATGTTCTTTGGTTAAAGCAATGAAATACATGAGCCATGGAGGACAATCGTTCTTGGCCTATGTAATAGACACGGAAACGAAAGTTCAAGTGTTGGAAGATATTCCGGTTGTTCGGGATTTTCCAGATGTCTTTCCGGAGGATTTGCCGGGAGTCCCACCGGAACGGGAGGTCGAGTTTCGAATCGACCTAACCCCGGGAGCTAAACCCATTGCAAAGGCTCCCTATCGTTTGGCGCCATCGGAGCTCCAAGAGTTAATGACACAATTGCAAGATCTTTTAGACAAAGGGTTCATACGTCCGAGTACTTCGCCATGGGGAGCACCGGTTCTTTTCGTGAAAAAGAAGGATGGAAGTCTTCGGATGTGTATCGACTATAGAGAGTTGAACAAGGTGACGGTTAAGAACCGTTACCCATTGCCTAGGATTGATGACCTATTCGATCAGTTGCAAGGTGCATCGTGGTTTTCGAAAATTGACTTACGGTCGGGTTATCATCAGTTGAAGGCAAGGGAAGAAGACATCCCCAAGACGGCATTTCGTACTAGATACGGGCATTATGAGTTCCTTGTGATGTCTTTCGGGTTGACAAACGCACCGGCGGCATTCATGGATTTGATGGATAGGGTGTGCCGACCCATGTTAGACCGATCTGTCATTGTATTCATAGATGATATCCTTATTTATTCTAAAAATGAGGGTGATCATGCTTGTCACTTGCGTGAAGTTCTCGAAACGCTTCGTCGGGAGAAATTGTTCGCAAAATTCTCCAAGTGTGCCTTTTGGTTGCGAGAGGTACAATTCTTGGGTCATGTGGTAAACTCGGAGGGTATACACGTAGACCCCACAAAGATTCACGCGGTGACCAAATGGAATCCACCCAAGACTCCCACAGAGATTAGAAGCTTTCTTGGGTTAGCCGGATATTATCGGAGATTCATTCAAGACTTTGCTAAGATTGCTTCTCCTTTAACCAAGCTTACCAAGAAAGAGGTGAAGTTCCTATGGGGTGAAGAGCAAGAGAAAGCCTTTCAAGAGTTAAAGTCGAAATTGACTCAAGCTCCGGTTTTGTCTTTACCCGAGGGAACCGACGATTTTGTGGTATACTCGGATGCTTCCTACTCCGGTTTGGGTTGTGTTCTAATGCAAAGGGGCAAGGTGATTGCTTATGCCTCGAGACAACTGAAAGTGCATGAAAGGAACTACCCAACCCATGATCTTGAACTAGCCGCGGTGGTATTCGCGTTAAAGATTTGGAGGCATTATCTATATGGTGTAAAGTGTACGATTTACACGGACCATAAGAGTTTAAAGTACTTCTTTACGCAAAAGGAGTTAAACATGAGACAAAGGCGGTGGATGGAATTGCTAAAGGATTATGATTGTGAAATCCTATATCATCCGGGAAAGGCCAATGTCGTGGCTGACGCCTTGAGTCGAAAGGAGGATCATACTCCTATCAAAATAACCGCAATGAAGATAACCGTTATATCCGAAGTGGTTGAACGAATCAAGGAAGCACAAACTGAAGCGCTAAAGGAAGAAAATTTGAAGAAAAATCGAATCAAAGGTCAAACTCAAAACTTGGAAGATGATAGTCAAGGATTGAAAACAAGATGGGGTCGGGTTTGGATACCACCTACTTGTACCTTGAAGAATGATCTATTGGATGAAGCCCATAAATCCAAGTATTCAATTCACCCGGGAGCGACTAAGATGTATAGAGACCTTCGGGTTAACTATTGGTGGCCGGGCATGAAACGCGATATTGTCAAATACGTGGAGAAATGCTTAACTTGCTTGCAAGTGAAGGCGGAACATCAAAAACCTCATGGTGAATTGCAACCGTTGGATATTCCGGAATGGAAATGGGAAAAGATAACCATGGATTTGATTACTAAACTTCCAAGAACGAAGAAAGGGTACGATGCGATATGGGTTGTTGTCGATCGATTGACCAAGAGCGCTCATTTCCTTCCTATTCGTGAGACTTACAATTCGGAGAAAATGGCGGAGGTTTACGTGAACGAAATAGTGTCACGACACGGGGTGCCCGTGTCGATTGTGTCCGATAGAGACACACGGTTTACTTCCAAGTTTTGGAGGAAATTTCAAGCGGAGATGGGGACAAAGCTATTGCTAAGCACGTCATACCATCCCCAAACCGACGGACAAAGTGAAAGAACCATTCAAACATTAGAAGATATGTTACGAGCGTGTGTTCTTGACTTTGGGGGTAGTTGGGATGAGTATTTGCCTTTGGCGGAATTTTCTTACAATAATAGCTACCACTCCACCATCGAGATGCCTCCGTATGAAGCTTTGTATGGAAGAAAATGCCGAACTCCCATTTGTTGGGGAGAAATTGGTCCACGGGAACTCGCGGGCCACGATACGATAATGAATACGGATGAAAAGATTAAGCAAATCCGTGCTCGCATGAAGGCGGCGCAAGACCGTCAGAAAGCTTACGCGGATAAGCGTAGACGACCCATCGAGTTTGAGGTGGGCGATTTGGTTTTGTTAAAGGTTTCCCCATGGAAGGGTATTATACGATTCCGGAAGCGGGGAAAATTGAGTCCGAGGTTTATCGGGCCATTTAAAATCATCGCACGTCTGGGTAAAGTTGCTTATCGGCTGGAATTGCCGGAAGAGCTTCAAGGAATTCACAACACGTTCCATGTATCTTACTTGAGGAAGTGTTTGGCTGACGAGTCAGCCTATGTCCCGTACGAGGATTTGGAAGTTGATGACAGATTAAACTATATCGAGAAGCCGGTGGCTATCTTGGATAGAAAGGTCAAGCAACTGAGAAACAAGACACTCAATCAGGTAAAGGTGCAATGGAAGAATCGTAAGGGATCCGATGCCACTTGGGAATCGGAAGATGAAATGAGGAAGTCTTATCCTCATCTATTTGATTAGTATGTAAAGTTTCGGGGACGAAACTCTCTTTAGAGGGGAGACTTGTAACGACCCGAATTTCGTATTATGTAATTAAAATACAATTAATGTATCATGTGTTAAATATTGTAAATATTTAAGACTTAACTAGAAGATTTACTAGTTAGTTAATAGTGGTGGAAACATGAAAAATGATACTAGAGGGGTGGATCTTGCCAATTGGTGAAACTTAAACATGGATATGTATGGCAAGCCATACATCTTGATGAGCATTGTCTGCTCATTCACCTCACTCATGTTTACACACACAAGGGAAGAGGAGAAGAAGGGTTTTGACATCTCATGCTCAAATTGTTGGTGATTCAAGTGCAAGATCCGAAATTGAACCCTAGAAATCATTCTTCATCTCATCAAGAGCTACAAGTAAGTGTTATTTGATGTTCTTGAGGTGTAAAAATTGCTACCCACATGATGGGTGTAGAAATTGGTGGTTTAAACATGAAACCCTAGTGTTATAGTGCTAGATGATCATGTGTATGTGTGTATTATGGTAACTAGATGTGTAATTGCTCCTTAATTGAAGATTTACATGAACCATGGAAATGGGTTTAGTTACTAGAAGGTTAAACTAAGGATTCTTCATGTAAACTAGTTGCTAGTTGTAGAATCCATGTTCATTCTTGTAGAAATGTGATTAGGTGCATAACCTTTGGTTGAAATTGATGAATCACATGTGTGTTATGTGATTTGGGTGTAAAACTAGCTTGATGATGTTTAAAAGCTAGTTAATAACCAATATGTTAAGTTATGCACATAAGGTGTTTGATTAAATGCTCCAATGAGATGAAAAACATGAATGAACCACTTAATTGCAAGAAATATGCAATGTGAAAGCCTAGATTGTAGGTTAAAGGTGATAAATGGTCAAATAGACCATATGTGTGACTAAATGAATGTTATGTGTTAAATGGGTCCTTAAAATGGTAATAGGAAGTGGTGTGGCAAGCGGATCCAAGGGAACCGGCAAGGAACACGTTTGATTGACCACTTAAACCTTCCGGACTCAAGGTAAGACATTCTTTAAATTGAGCATAACAAAGTAAAGGCATGAGTCACAATGTGTGTGACCATGTGCTCATAAGCTCAAACAAAATGAAACACGTTTAAAAAGGATAAATAGTTGACTTGCACCGTATGTGAGCTTCTATGACAAATGATTCACGACGTGCGTGAACATAAAGGAAAATAACACTTTAGTGTTATACCACATGGTTGTGGAACAGAACGAGTCACGACGTGCGTGACCGTCCCATGGAAATGGGGAAAAGGACAAACCCGAATTAAAGTGATTCACATCGTGTGTGAACACTAGGGTAAAGGGTTATCCCTACGATTTGCAATGTGTGTGAACGTTGGGTAACGCCAAGGAAAGCGGTCGTTCGCGAAAGAATGGCAAACCGCTTATTAAAAGGGGATTTGACCCTATAAGGGTCAAATTCGGTATAAAAAGGAAATTTGCGTTATGATAAGCAAATGGGATGGGTTGGGTCTAAGAACTCACCAAACATATGCAATGTGTGATAATAGATCGGTTCCATGGTAGTCGGGATGGTCAAAAGCTCTAAGGAAACAAACGAACCATAAATGGGCTAAATAAGGAATTAAATACCAAAATAATAAAAAAAATTTGGTATATTGCCAAGAGTCGGGTTAGACTCGTTGAAACTCCGTGGGAATCACATATATGATGAAATATGTTATTTCTAGGTGTTTGGAACAATCGGGATCGAAAGGGGTGGCTCGGGAACGCGAAACAACCTTTAACGGGTCAAAAATATGGACTATGCTGCAGGTACCACCGTAACTTACGGTGGCTACCGTAAGTTACGGTAGGTTCTGGGTGAACTGATGCTATCGTACAGCAGAAAAATACCACCGTAACATGAGTTGGGGCCACCGTAACTTACGGTGGCTACCGTAAGTTACGGTGGGCCCTGTTCCCAGTTTTTGTCGATTGTCGTTTTAACGCGTTCCGAGTCCGTTTAAACCCCCGTAAAGACCCGAAATGAATGATAGAATGTACTTACTTAGTTCCTATGAACTAATGGATGTCTTAACGTGTGTTTTCAGGTGTTACGGGACCGGAAGGCTAAAGTGATCGGCAGGGCATACAAGGATCGAACGGGACTTGCATACGCGACTCTTTTGTAGAAATTAACGCGTTAACTTTATTTTGAAACTTCTTATTATGTGTTTATGTAAATGGATTGTTAAACCTCATTCTTGAGTGTCGGTTGACACGAAACACATATTTTGGAAGCTAAATGTTAATGGAATTTTCTGGGACCAATTTCCGCATGTTTAATTAACTTACACGGTCTCTTTGGAGGTCCGGGTGTTACAACCGACCACACATGCTCAAAAGCACCCCACTCTTCATTTGAAAAACTCGCCTTGCAATGTTTAGCAATATTTTCCGATATATGCCATCTGCAAAGTAATCGAACAGCACTCGGAAAAACTTCTTCTGACGCTTTCATCAGAGCGAGGTCTCGGTCGGTTAGTATAACACGGGGCTCCATACACTTTTCTTCCAGCGTTGCTTTTAGTTGCTCTAACACCCATATGAAGTTGGCTTCACGCTCATAATCAATGAATGCGTAAGTAACAGAAAAAGATTTCATGGTGGATGTCACACCAACCATTTGAACAAATGGCATTTTATACAAGTTAGTTTTGTAAGTTGTATCAATCATCAACACGTGTGGGTACGCACGCCATAATGTGTGAGATGTGGGATGTATAAAAAAACCCCGTCGACGGTATTTGTTGGTTTATCTATGTGAGGGGTGTAAATATATTGATGTTGTTGTAGTATAGAAAAAAAAACCTGTATTGTGGTTTCACCAATTCTGGTGGACTTTTTAATTTTTGCCCGAGCGTTATATATGGTTCGTAACACACACGTTATTGGGATTTTGTTCCCTCAACATTCCTAGAATGTTTCGAGGGTCAATTTTTGCTCGGTCAGATTCTTTACAGTAGAAAGCTAATTTTCGATGAGCCTCATTGCGTATGCATGTCCTTCCAGGTGTTCAGCAGGTTCATGGTTATGAGTATCGTCCATAACAACTATAATCCACCCATCTCTCTTCATCTCGTACTTACCCTGCAATTCAAATTGACAGTTCGTTTTTTTGGTGCCACTTTTTCTTAGAGTGGATGCTCCTTTATATACACCACCCGATCACATTTCAACCAAATTTTAACCACCACACCATTCGAATTTCTTTTTGAATGTTTGGTGACAATAACAAACCCATTTTCTCGCCCCACGTTACTTGCCCAATCAACTAATTCTTCACGAGATGAGAAAACCTAATCAATTTTATATTTTTAGTTAGTTATTACTAAATGAAAGTAAAATTAAATATGATATATCTTATAACCTGATTCGTGTCGTATAAACCTCTTTTACCGGAACCAGAACCGTCATTATCATCGCTGCTATCACCACCATTATCACCCCCGTCATCGCCGCCGTTATTCCCGCCGTAATTGGACGCCAACTGTCCTAGATAGTTTGAAGCACCCTCATCGTAATAACCGTAACCCTCCTCAGGGTAATAGTTAGATTCCGAACCGAATAAATAGTTGCTATCCCAAAAAGACATCGTAACGTTAAATATAATTTCAAACTTATCGTAGAAATTTGAATTATGAAATAAATTTATAAACTAACGTTTATATAGTAGTTCACATGGAATATTGCATCCCGTCACATAATTAACACGAATATCGAGGAATATTACGTCATATCAAATAACGTAATAAATATAAAATTACACGACTATCGAGGAATATTACGTCATATCAAATAACGTAATAAATACAAAATTACACGAAAAACGAGTAATAATATATCTCGTCAAATTATTAAAGGTGAAAATAGGGCCCGTAAAGAAGTTTACGGCCCGTAAGTGAAAAGCTTAACGGGTCGTGAAAAGCTTAACGGGCCATGAAAAATTTAGACCGTGAACGCCTTCACGGGCCGTTACGTTTTTGAATGACTGATTTGACTGCCCGACAGTCAATACAACCCGTGAAGGGCCTTACGACCCGTAAGGAGGGCGTCTCTTAATCCCCCAGGGCGTCTCTTTAGTAGGGCCCTTCATGTGTTCACATACGAACTATCCGTCACCAATATTGTTAAAACTAGCTCTAGTTATCCGTGTATATTACATGGAAAAGAGAAAGTAAATTTTTATATTTCATAAACATAAATAAAACCAAGTGCGTTATATATTAAATAAAACATAATTTCCGATCATAATATCACAAATGAGCAAAAACCTCTAAGATAATATTTTCAATGCATCTCTACTTTTGACTTGTAAGAAGGCGATATAAAGCTGACCATGCGTAAAAACATGTTATTTTAAGTACAAACTGACTCTTGACAAAGATTGACCTTAACTTTTATTTATTGTATAGCGAAACATACAACAAAAAAAATCCATCTTCTTTTAAACTAAAGGGTCGGACCGGGCTATTAATGTTCATAATATCTCTGATTAGTTGTTGATTATTATTTATTTAGTACTAACTTTATTAACCCGTGTATTACACTGGTTGAAAAATATACAACATTAAATATAATAAAATTTTATGAAGTATAAAATGATATTCTATAAGAAGATGGGATTAAAATTACGTATGAATAATAGCTATAAGTAATAAAATAATAATATCAATGTTTTTTCTAAAAAAATTAAACATTTTTTCCAAAACAAACCGTTTTAAAAAATATCATTTTTAAAAATTTCTTATTATAACTTTTAATTCTAATTACTTTTAATTTATAAAAATTTACTTTTGGAAACATCAATTTTAAAATATTTCATATTTTAAAAATAGTTTGATGTTTTAGAAAAAAATCTTATTTTCTAAAACTTTATTTTCTAGAAATAATATTAATAAAAGACATCTCTTTTAATTTATTAAAAAAATATTTTTAATCTAAAAAATAATTTTATCTAGTCATTCTTAATTTAGGTAATTATTTAAAAGAAGAGAGATGCGAGAAAAACAAATTTAGGTGGTTTAGGAATGTGACAAGTATCATTCTAAGTTACTATTTTAGTGTTATATATATAGACTAGATTTGTTACCCGTGTATTACACGAGAGGTGAAGAGAAAATAATCACAAAAACATAAATAAAATTAAATGTATTACATGGATTGGAAAAATAAAATTGATTAATTGTTGATTGTTATTTACATAATACTAACTTTAGTCTTTTAAAATAAAATATGATTAAAATTACATATGAGTAATAATTATAAGTAATAATTTTAATTTTTATTTCCAAAAAAGTTTAATCATTTTTTCCAAACAAACCATATTAAAAATATCATTTTAAAAGTTTCTTATTATAACTCCTAATTTTAATTATTTTTAGTTTATAAAGGAGTTTGCTTTTTAAAAACATCAATTTTAAGATATTTCATATTTTTGAAAATGTTTGATGTTTTAGAAAAACTCTTATTTTATAAAAATTTATTTTTTAAAAATAACATTAATAAAAAGACATACTTTTTTAATTTATTAAGAAATACTTTTAATCTTAAAAAGAATTAATTTTAGGTAAATATTTAAGAGGAGAGAGAGGCGGAAAAAATAAATTTAGGGGGTCTAGAAATATGACAAGTGTCCCTCCAAGTTACTCTTTTAGTATATATATAGATTTCAAAAACTTTGTTTTCTAAAAATAACATTAATAAAAAGACATCTCTTTTAAATTATTAAAAATTTATTTTTTAATCTAAAAAAGAATTAATATTATCTAATCGTTCTTAATTTAGGTAATTATTTAAAAGAAGAGAAATGAAAAAACAAATTTAGATAACCTAAAAATATGTCAAGTGTCATTCAAAGTTATTGTTTTAATATTATATATAGATTGTAAAGGTGCATACACGATCTAAAAATAGTGTCTTTACCATGATTCATATAATAATTATCTTTTTGTTTATTTCTTTTCCCATATACAGTTATATTAACAACGTGATTTTGCAACAACAACTTCGCTTGAAACATGAGAGGGACACTTACGTTAATTCTAATTAACTAGTTATTTCTCCCGCGCGTTGCCGCGGGAGTTTAATACAATTACTCGACAAGTAAAAAGGCGGTCTCAGACGGATCCTCATCCATCATCATCGACTCATAGATGTTACCGGCCCATAGTGAATCCACAAAAGGGAAAACAAACCATCGCCACCGAAAGGGCTGAACCGTTAAACCATCAAACTGATTGATTCGCCTTGGTTCATTAGCTTTGAGAATTTTAGGATTGGTCAAACAGGTTGGGTCGGGTCGACTGAAGATACACTAGCAAAATGAGTAAATTTTCTGCAATGGATGCATGATGATGTAAAAATTAAGTATATTAATACAGAAGGAAAACAAATAATCCTCTCCAAAATTTGCATAAATAGAAGTGCTTTACTACTTTGGGCAAAAATATATCCAACTTAAGTGCTACCTAACACCAGGCTTAGGGCAGCCATTAGCTAAAGGCAATTGCAAATTCTCTACAGTCCTGAATGTCCTTTTAATCATCTTGTCAACATACAGAGTCCCTGCTAAATGATCACATTCGTGTTGTAAAATACGCGCCTGCCAGCCCGAAGCACTCACCTTTATCGGCTTACCATATCGGTCCAAGCCCGTCACCTCTACATCTATGAACCTTTCAACCATTGCTCTATATCCATCAACCCAATACACAAACATCACATCACTCACTAAACGGGTCAGGTTGGGTTGGCTAGCAAACTATTTTATCATGGTAACCATTTATGTTTCTTTTATCATAAAATGGTATAATATGTTTAAGCTTTATAAACACACAACAGGTGTCCTTTGACCCGTTTGATAAACAAACGGGTCAAAATTGTCACTTCTGATTTTAAACTTAATTCAAAAGCCCGATAAGTTACCTCAAATAGCCTTCGAAAAACAATGCAGACTTGTTGCCTTTCTTTTGAAGATTAGGGTTTATAATCACCTAAATTATCAAGATATTTATGAGCAATTTCAGTTATTTTAGGGTAGTTTATTCTAAAAATAAGGACATGAAAGCTTGCCAGAAGATCAAAAGGGCGTCTGTCTTGTGCCTTGATGTCTTCCTTTGGTGCATACCCTATGTATTCTTCAGTGTCCTCCAACACAATAATCTGAAACGGGTCGGTTAACCCATCAACATGTTTCTTTGGGTTAAAATAATAAAGCAAATTAGCTTTTAATAATCCAAACAGTAACCATTAGTCATTAATAATTCATACCGGCACTTAACCAATAAAATTCCAAACTTTCATTTTCGTCATGAAGGGTAATTCAGTGGTATAATCATTAAATATATATTTGCATTTGATTTCGCTTTCAATGATGCTTACGAACAAAATTAAAAATCCTAAAATCTAGTGGAATTTAAGTGCAAATCAAGTAAATCTATGATGATTAAGACAAAAGTTAATGTACCATTGGTTAAATTATCAACAAAAATTATTATCGCTCACTATGTCATAGTTCAGATTATTATAATCCAATCTATCGATTTATAAACAACTACAATTAATCCATACATAATCTCCAAAGTTTACATTAACTATGTAACACATAACAAAAACTATTAAAAACAATGAGCTAAAAGGGAAACGGGTCAAATGGGCCAAAACTCGAAAGTCAATCGAAAGTTCTCCTAATGCATGCAACCTGCTAAATATTTTAAAAAGTAGATTCTTATTGCAATAATAGAATTTTTATAATGTTTATCACACATGTAAAAAATGGACAAAAAATGTTCCAGGCTTAGCGTAGGGAGATCCTTTGGATCCATAAAAATGAATGCTTTGAACCGACACATATTGACCTTTACTCAACCTGCTTATTTAGCCACCTTTACCAATTATACAAGACAGAAACTTACGTGATAAACCAATGCCAGCTAGAATCCTCCCATTTCCTAGAGTCAAATGATTTTTGTATCTGCGATCATCAACAGCAGCAGCTACAGATGCAATCCATGGACTGTAAGACACTATATTTTTGGGTAAGGGGCCTTCATTTCCAGATGCATGTGCAAAAAAAATTGCATCTTTGACAGCTGAAAGAAGTGTAGCATCAAACGGGTTTAAAAATGTGGTGTTTGCGGTGGCAGGTGGACTGTTAGGCCTAACCGAGAGATTCAGTATGTCAACACCATCATAAACCACCTGTTAACACATGTAAAAATATATTAAAGATAACACTCGATATGTGTTCTTGTAGACAATGATCATAAAAGAGAAAGCAAGCACACCTGATCAATGGCAGCAACTACATCAGCAACAAACCCTCCAAACATGCGGTAGAGTGCCTTATAAATAGCAATTCTATTTACACATTAAATCATTCAAAACATTAAAAAAAACAATAAATTTATGATAACATTTGAAAATTTGTTAAAGGGTGAACTACCTTGCACGAGGGGCCATTCCACTTGCATTGCCAAATTCATATCCTTGAACTTGCACGGGGATACCATTGTTTCCGGCAGCAATTGCAGCAGTGTGACTGCAAAACAACATTAACATTTTGTAAACAGATACAAGAGCCAATAAATGTAAACAAAGTGGCAACAATATATAAATTAAAAGTACTAGTTTTGACAAAAGTCAAAGTGCATTTTTAGTCCAATTTGCTATTTCGAACAGCCTGGCCATAAATTTCTTTACCTATTCTCAGCACACCCACATGGGAACATGCACCTAAACCATTAATCACAGCCACTGGATCCCACTCAGCACCAGAGGTCCTCAATCGAGAAATTAACTTTAGGACTTGCAGATTTTTTTTTTTTTTGAAAAGCAGACTTCATTAAAAAACACGAACCAGGAATCTCCAAGACGGAGACGCCCGCTCGAAGTTACATTACCTCAATACAAAATGACTTCCAACCTTTCCAATCAACCTTCCCCCCATTAAATCTATTCCTATACCACAAATAACCAAAGACTTGACATCAGACACAATCTTCGGGACGCTGATCTCCTCATTATTGAATATTTTCCCATTCCTAGCTTTCCAGATAGCCCAACACGTCAAAATGATCAGACCATAGACAAGTTGATTCCGGACATTAGACCCATCCACAGTAGTTGCCAGAACTAAAATATCCCGAAAGGAAAACATGAAACCTTTTGGAATGTTACACCAATTACATATTGCATCCCATACGCCATTCGCATAAAAACAAGCTGAGAAGATGTGATCCGTGCTTTCTTCCGCCTCGCCACACATTGAACAATTAGAGTCCCCAAAGACAATATTCCTTCGCGCTAAGGCTACCAACGTGGGGATTCTATCTAAATTAGCCCTCCACATGAATAAATTACATTTGTTAGGAAGCCACTTACACCATTTATACACATTATCATTCGACCTGACCGCCTCTTGAATCAACCATCTTCGAGTTTCTTTAACCGAAAAGTCTTTATTATCCCTGTTGTTCCATGCCCAATCATCGGATCTGTTATTCAGCCGCACATCACTTAGAGCCCGATGACACTCCAGCAGTTCTTGAACTTCCACTTCCGATTCCGGATATCTAACCCAATTCCAATTAATCGGACCACCTGCAGCATCGACTATCCTTTCATTTACCGTGCACCATTTATCTCTATCGAGACGAAAAATATTAGGGAACAGATCACGTAACGGAACTTCTTTCACCCACGTATCAATCCAAAACTTAATATCCGTTCCCCTACCAATATCACCCCGCACCATATTGATGAACTGAATCCCTTGAACCTTTGTTCTATAACCAATACTCACAATTTAGCCCAAGTGCCACGGCTATTGGCACTAACCGGGAAGGCGTCCCATTTTCTTCTTGTCAAATGTATCGCGTCAATCAACTTCTTCCATAAGGCGTTTCGCTCAGCCTTGTATCGCCATAACCATTTCAGAATCATAGCATTATTAATCTCCTCTAGTTTACTCAAGCCCAGACCACCATTTTCCTTTGATTTTGTAACTTCTTCCCAGGCCACCCAATGAGTCTTTCTAACTTCGTCACTCCCACCCCAAAGAAACCTTTTAATAATGCCTTCTAGCTTATGAATAACCATCACCGGCGCCTTGTAGAGCGAAAAATAGTAGGTCGGCAAACTTTCTAAAACCGATTTAATTAACACCACCCTCCCGCCATCGATAATGTATTTGCCTTCCATTTGGATAACCTTTTTTAAAGACATTTACAACCGGCTCCCAATTATTAACTCTACCCATATTCACACCAACTTGGATTCCCAAATATTTAAACGGAGTACAACCCGAACAACAGCCCAAATTCTCAGCTTCGTTTTTGACCAACTGATCGCTAATACCCACTCCAAAAAGAGTAGATTTGTTAATATTAATACTCAATCCGGAACACATGTGGAAAATACGTAGCATTCTTCTGAGAGCTAAAAGATTAGGTCTAGACCATTCACCCATCACCATTGCGTCGTCCGCATATAAAAAATGAGAAATAATAGGACCTCCATCTTTGATGTTCACACCATGAAACGCTCCACGTCACAAGCTTTTCTAAGAATACCAGAAAAAGCTTCCATGACTATAATGAATAAAAATGGGGAAATAGGATCGCCTTGGCGTAACCCTTTACCACACCCAAACTCAAAAGTCGGAGAGCCATTAACTAGAACTGAAGATCTAGCTGAAGAAAGAATACCATGAATCCAATTGCACCAAAGATCCGGGAATCGCATTTGTCTCAATACCGAAAGCAAAAACTCCCAATTAACATTATCGTAAGCTTTCTTAAAGTCGATCTTGAACATAAATAATTCTTTTCCTTTTCGCTTCGCCCATTCCAATATCTCACTAATCATCAAAGGCCCGTCCAAAATATATCTCCCCGCCAAAATTTAGGACTTGCAGATAGTCACCTGTCTTCAAGTAGCCTCCATCTACAGTATTCCAAATTATTATGTTTACTTCCACATTATCATCCTGCATACGATCAAAAAGCTCAAATGCCTCACTCCACAAGCCCTTAGACGCGTACCCTGAGATTATAGAATTCCAAGAAATACAATCTCTCACAGGCATTTTATAATACCCGTAAAAATAATAATAATAATAATAATAATAATAATAATAATAATAATAATAATAATAATAATAATAATAATACTAAAAGTGCAGGGGGTGATTTTACCATTTTTAAAACTTAAATTAATAAGTTTTGTGCATAAATAAAACAAACACTAATCTACAGGGACCAAATGTGTAATTTCTGTTTTTACCCAGCCCCATCCCCCGTTTTCCCGATTACTTCGCCGGCCACTGTTCCGGCCAAAGCCGCGAACTCCGGCGACCCTAAACAACCAATTTTAAATCGATTTCAGTTCAATTAATTGTTCCCGACACATTCGAGTGGGTGTTTCGAACCTGTTTCCACCTTAATTTGAATAATCGAGTGACCTACCCACTAAAACACTTTCGACCGAAAGTGTTCGGCCGACACCCACTACGATCGCATAATAAACAAACAAATTAATCAAATTAGTGGCGCACACATAACCATTTAATCGTTTTAAACATTCCATTGAGTCCATTTCGTCTGAAAATCACACGAAGCACACCTACGATTCAACCCTTTAGCCGCGACCTGCAACTCAATCGAAGGGCCTGTTCGGGGTAACAATTGTTGAAATTAACAGTGGGGTTTTGATCACAAGCATCATTAGAAACTTCCTGTTGAAAGAATTGGATTATAATCATCATTTGGGCATCAATCGATCATCAAGAACACCGACCTGTTCTTCGTGGCTTTCATCTCCAATTCGAAACGTAATCAGGTAATTAAGAACACCTATCTACTCGATTTAGGGTGGGGAACAAAAGCCCTATGAAATTAAGCATTTACAACAACGAATCGGACTTCAATTTGGACCAAATTGAAACTAGGGTTCTTGGGATTTGGGGAATTGCTTTGGCTTGTGTTTAAAAGAAAAGAAAACCAATAACTAGCGCGGCCTTGTGCCTTTGGTTTAGTGGTTTGGGTGTGGGATTATGGGGAGAAGGTCACGGGTTCGAACCGGCCCTCTCCCAATATTTTTTAGGCCTTTTTAATGCTTTTAAAAATACAGAAAATTTCCTAAAAATTATAAAAATAATTTTTATAAATTCTGTTATTCGAAAAATTATTAAATTAATTCCTGGAAATTTATTTCTTTTAAAACCTTTATAAAACAATATAACGAAGGAATTTAGTTTAATTATTTTTATGGATTCGTTTAAATAAATAGTAAAATTGTGATTAACCATAAAACTTCTTTTATAGAAGTACCTAATTAATTCCTGTAAGTTAGCTTATTAAAACCTTATATAAATATTGTTAACGAACGTTGTAATAGTTATATTTGTTTAAAAATAAGCTTCAAATAGTCGATATAGTCCCGTAATTTACAGCCAACTTACGGAGGCCATAACTTTATCATAACAGATCCAAATCAGTAAAACTTTATGTCCATGACGAAGTTCGTCGAAAGACGAATCTGTTGGTATATAAAACATCGAAAAACTCATTCGTTTAGACCTCTAAACAATCGTTTTCGTAACAGCTAGCAGTTCTGCGCAGCTGTAAAGATCCACGTTTTTCTCATATTTCGGTAATCCAAATCAGAAACTTTTCTAAATGAAAGTTGTTCAGAACTCACTAATCTAGTAAACTGGAGATTTTCAGAATTTTTAGACGTCGTTTAGTATTTTTAACGAGTGCGAAAAGACAGAGGCAGAACTGGAATTTTTCAAACTGTAATTTGCGTTACGTTATCGTAGTTCTCACGGCGTTAACCGAGCCTAGACTTTGTTTCTGATTATTGTCATTCGTGTATAAGGTACGGATTCCGACCTTTCCCTCTCGTAGCATGAATACCTCTCGTTCTTGATCGGATTTTGAATTCTTAACTTGACTTGTTGGTTATTACATCCATAAGATTATTGTTATAAGTGTTTATTGTATAATTGATATTGTTTGCATGTGATAGCCTTTATTTGCTTTGTACTCATTGTCACATGCTTCCTAAATGATTGATTATAGCTAGTAACCTTGATTAGGGGTTATGAGCACTAGTGTAACTTGTTGTGTTATATTGGCTTGATTGATTGTATCATTGACCTCTATACCCGAGCACATCCACCTATGGGGACATAGGGCGTCATTGTGGCACAAGTGACGTGCTCTATCTGTGGCAGAGCGATTAGACCACAGCGTCTCTACATTATTATTATGTGCTAAGTTGTGACACATATTGATTATTGTTAAAGGAGGCGTATGGATCGATCCTAGGATATCATTGTTATTGTTTATTGGTGAGATGGTTAGGTGTGTGTGCCCACATTCCTATCTCACATATTGGTGCATTAGAACTGCAGCTAATGTACATATTGTTAATTGTTATTGTTATTGGCTCATATGGGTATTCCTTTTAGATGATCATTATCATATGATTTTCAACTTGATCATCTCATTGTTATCATTATCGATCATTGTATTGCTATCGTTTATTTCCGTTACTGAGCATTCTTTGGCTCAGCCGTATTTTCTTTTGTTGTTTTCTCTTATTGTTATAGCAGGTACTCAAGGGGCTCAGGGGAACGAGTGAAGAGTGTTAACTCAAGAAGTTAGGATGAGAACATTGGATTAATAAGATTTAATAAGTACTTTGATTTTAAGACTTTATTTAAATTATGTGGACCTATGTAAGGATTTGTGTGTTCCTTAGCACTTTAATCTTATCGTTATGAACCTCTGATTTACTGTTTGTGTGACACGTCAGCCCTAACCGGGTTGGGGTGTTACAGCTATGGTATCAGAGCTTAGGCTCCTTCCTGTAGAAAACTTAAACTAAATAATTAAGACATGTGAGGATTGGGTAGACATTGGGTTAGGTTCTCTATATATTATAGGGCTACTTTCTAATTCACGTTGTTCTGATTGATGTGAAATGTTTTCATTTTAGATGCCTCCCAGCCGTAATTCACGAAATTCTAGCGGGTCGAATGGACCTGATCCAAACCTTGTTGGTGCTATGACCCAAGCACTTACTGCTATACTACCGACTTTGATTGATGCGGTACGTAATCCGAATCCAAACCCAAACCCAAATCCTAATCCAAATCCAAACCCAAATCCGAATCCGAATCCAAACCCAAATCCAAACCCGAATCCAAACCCAACTGGTGCAGATGTTTGGCTAGCGCGATTTCAAAAGCAAAAACATGAGCATTCACTAAGGCGGCTACACCTGTAGTGGCCAAAGACTGGATCGCTCATATTGAGAAAATTTTTACCGTGCTTAGAGTTGATCAACAGTACAGGGCGGGTTTAGCTGCCTATAAGCTGGAGGAAGATGCTCAAGTATGGTGGGAGAATGTGGTAGCTGAAAGAGGAGGCGAACAGTTCATGGAGACTCTATCTTGGAATGATTTTCGTTCCATATTCTTCGACAAGTATTTACGAACGTGGATAAAGCAGCATACAGGCGGGAGTATGATAACATCTGTCAACGAAACGATGAATCACTCACTGATTTTACAGACCGGTTTTATCGACTGTTGGGATTTCTAGGTTCTTCTGCTGGATCACCTGAGGAACGGGCTGAAAAGTATCAATGGGCAGTATGTGATCGGATTCGTAAGGCTATTATTCACTCCACTTTCAACAATGTTGAGGAAGCAGTTAGGGCTGCAAAAAGGGTGGACCTGGAGAGAAAGGAATTTTTGTTAAAATTTGAGGATAATAAGAAGCGCAGTAGAGATGGGACTCGTATTCAGGCTGGCGGTGAGTCATCTCAAGGATCTGACCGAATGGAAATGATCGTCAGAAAAATCAAGGATCGGGGAAGAACACTAAGCCATGGCATGGTAAGACTCGAAGTCAAGGTCAAATGATAACCTATCAACAACCAATTGCAGCTCAACCGGTGAATCAAAAAGGCAATCCTTCCAGACATCCGATGTGTACTCATTGTGGAAAGCATCATCCCGGAACTTGTCGTCGACTTACAGGAGCTTGTCTTGGTTGTGGAGATATGGGGCATAGGGTTAGTCAATGCCCAAAGGCGAGGAACCGACCAGAGAATGATGCTAAGGGAGCCAATGTGCCACCCACTACTGGAGGTCGAGTATTCGCACTAACTGCAGGGGAAGCTGCTAATGCTCCAGGTACATCTTCCCGTACAAATTCATTCTAATAATCATAATCTACTTCCATTGATTCTAGTTTTACCGTCGTTGGTATCTCATTAGTTATCAATATATAGGTACGATTTGTGGTATACTTCGTTATGGTGACTATGATATTTCTGTATTGTTTGATACTGGCTCCACCCACTCTATAGTATCTCATCTATTCACAAAGCACCTTACGATAATGCCTACCGCTCTAGAGCCTGCATTAGTGATTTCTACTCCTGTTGGAGAATCGATTGTTATTTCACAAGTATACCAAAACTGTCCTATTCAGATCGAATCAATCATTAGAGAGGCTGACCTATTTCCTATGCACATGGGTGATTCGATATTATTCTTGGCATGGATTGGTTAACACGACACCATGTTACCATAGAATGTTAAACTCGTCGTGTGCTATTCGGTGATCCTATGAATCCTGACTTAATTTACCAAGGGAGCCTACCTCGGAAGCCTCTCAAAATTATCTCTGCTCTGAAAGCCCAAAAGCTTATATCTCGTGGATGTGAGGGATTTTTAGCTTCTATAAAAGATATATCAGTGGATACTCCTCGTATTGAAGACTTTCCTATTGTTCGAGAATTCTCTGATGTCTTTCCTGAAGAACTTCCAGGGTTACCACCTGAGCGTGAAGTCGAGTTTACTATTGATTTAATCCCCGGGCGGAACCTATTTCTAAGGCACCTTATCGGATGGCTCCAGTAGAGTTAAAGGAATTGAAAGAACAACTGCAGGAGCTATTACAACTTGGATTCATTAGACCAAGTGTTTCACCATGGGGGCACCGGTATTATTTGTGAAGAAGAAAGATGGTAGTATGCGTCTATGCATCGACTACCGAGAGCTTAATAAGATTACTATCCGGAACCGCTATCCGTTACCGCGTATTGACGACCTCTTCGATCAACTACAAGGGGCAAAGTTCTTCTCTAAGATCGACCTCAGATCAGGATACCATCAATTGAGGATCCGAGATCAAGATGTTCCTAAGACAGCATTCCGCACCCGTTACGGCCACTATGAGTTCCTAGTTATGCCTTTTGGCTTGACTAATGCTCCAGCTGTCTTTATGGACCTCATGAACAGAGTGTTCCATGAGTATTTGGACCGCTTTGTAATTGTTTTTATCGATGACATCTTGGTATTCTCTAAAAGTAGAGAGGAGCATGAAGACCACCTTCGCACAATTTTGGAGACCTTACGCCAAAAGAAGTTATATGCTAAATTTTCTAAGTGTGACTTTTGGCTTGAACAAGTGGCATTTTTAGGCCATGTTGTATCAGCTAAAGGTATCACTATGGATCCGGCAAAGGTGGAAGCTATTACTAAATGGCCTCGACCGACATCCGTCACTGAAGTTCGTAGTTTTCTTGGTTTAGCGGGCTATTACCGACGTTTTGTGGAAGGTTTCTCTCGTGTAGCATTACCTCTAACTCAACTATTGAGAAAGGGTGTAAAATTTACGTGGAACGAGGATAGAGAAAAGAGTTTTGAGGAACTGAAGAAAAGACTAGTATCTGCCCCTATCTTACGTTACCTTCGGGTTCTGGCGGATACCAAATTTATAGTGATGCATCAAAGAGGGACTCGGTTGTGTTCTTATGCAGCATGGTAAAGTTATTGCCTATGCTTCCCGACAGCTTAAACCGTACGAAGTAAACTACCCAACACATGACTTAGAGCTTGCAGCTGTAGTGTTTGCATTAAAGATTTGGAGACACTATTTGTATGGAGAGACATGTGATATCTTTACTGATCATAAGAGCCTTAAGTATATTTTCACTCAAAAAGAACTCAATATGAGGCAGAGGAGATGGTTAGAACTACTCAAGGATTACGATGCCAACATCCAGTATCATCCGGGCAAGGCGAATGTCGTGGCAGATGCTCTCAGTCGAAAGAGTGCAGGTGGAGTAGCATGTCTTCAAATCCAACCACAGATTATCTCAGATCTGGATAGAATGGAAGTTGGGTTACAGCTTGGTGAGTCTAACGGTTATCTAGCCAAGATGAGGATAGAATCTGATCTTATTACACGGATCAAGGAAGCTCAGAATCAAGATGGAGAACTTTGGGCGATATTACAAAATTTGAAGATAGGGAAACAATCTGAGTTTCGAGTTGATGAACAAGGAGTTATCTGGTGTGGAAATAGATTATGTGTGCCAGATGACCCAACCTTCGTGACTCCTTATTAGCAGAGGCGCACAGTTCACCTTTCTCTATTCACCCGGGAGCCACTAAGATGTATAGAGATCTAAGGCAGAACTTTTGGTGGAGTGGTATGAAAGAGGATGTAGCTAAATATGTGAGTCATTGTTTAACTTGTCAGCAAGTAAAGGTTGAGCATCAAAGAGCTAGTGGATTACTGCAACCATTAGATATTCCTGTGTGGAAATGGGATGATATTTCCATGGACTTTGTTACAGGCCTACCAAAAACATTCAAGAAGAACGACGCCATTTGGGTCGTAGTTGATAGACTTACAAAGTCGGCTCATTTCTTGCCTATCCAACAGGGTTACTCGGTTAGTAAATTATCAGAGGTATTTCTGCAAGATATTATTCGACTTCATGGCACGCCATCATCGATTGTATGTGATAGAGATCCGCGTTTCACGTCACGCTTTTGGAAGGGTTTCCAAAATGCTTGGGGAACCAAGTTAAGATTTAGTACCGCCTTCCATCCGCAGACTGACGGACAATCTGAACGCACTATTCAGACTTTGGAAGATATGCTTAGAGCATGCACACTCGAATGGACGGGCAATTGGGATGAGTATTTATGCTTAGTTGAGTTCGCGTATAATAATAGTTGGCAGGCTAGTATAAATATGGCCCCGTTTGAACTTCTATATGGTCGAAAATGTAGAGCACCGATATGTTGGAATGAGGTTGGAGAAAAGATAATCGAAGGACCGGAATTGGTTAGAATTACAAATGACAAAGTTGCCATTGCCAGAGAGAAGTTGAAAGAAGCCCAAACTAGACAAAAGAGTTACGCCGATCAACACCGACGAGCGTTGGAATTTAGAGTCGGAGATCATGTGTTTCTCAAAGTGTCACCTTGTCGTGGCATACGTCGATTGGAATTAAAGGAAAGTTAAGTCCACGTTTTATCGGTCCGTTCGAGATTCTTGAAAGGGTTGGAGAAGTCTCGTATCGTTTAGCATTGCCACCGCAACTCTCTCATGTTCATAACGTTTTTCATGTCTCTTTGTTGAGGGATACAACTATCATCCGTTGCACGTTATTAGTTACCCTCTTCACGCGATTCAAGAAGATCTTTCTTATGAAGAAGAACCTGAAGCTATTATTGATCGTCAAGAACGAGTTATGAGACGCAAGTCTATACCGTTCGTTAAAGTTTTATGGAAAAATCATTCTGAACGCGAGGCGACATGGGAGACAGAAGAAATGATTCGTTCACAGTATCCATACTTATTCGACAACTAAGTGTATGTTTCTAAGCCTAACTGTTAGTGATTACTCTATTCGTAAGTGGTGTGTGTTTTAAGCAGTATTATTTTCACCGTATTGTATTTCCTGAAAGATTCATGCTACATTATTTAGAATTTCGAGGACGAAATTGTTTTAAGGGGGGTAGAATTATAATACCCGTAAAAATAATAATAATAATAAATAATAATAATAATAATAATAATAATAATAATAAAAAATAATAATACTAAAAGTGCAGGGGGTGATTTTACCATTTTTAAACTTAAATTAATAAGTTTTGTGCATAAATAAAACAAACACTAATCTACAGGGACCAAATGTGTAATTTCTGTTTTTTACCCAGCCCCATCCCCCGTTTTCCCGATTACTTCGCCGGCCACTGTTCCGGCCAAAGCCGCGAACTCCGGCGACCCTAAACAACCAATTTTAAATCGATTTCAGTTCAATTAATTGTTCCCGACACATTCGAGTGGGTGTTTCGAACCTGTTTCCACCTTAATTTGAATAATCGAGTGACCTACCCACTAAAACACTTTCGACCGAAAGTGTTCGGCCGACACCCACTACGATCGCATAATAAACAAACAAATTAATCAAATTAGTGGCGCACACATAACCATTTAATCGTTTTAAACATTCCATTGAGTCCATTTCGTCTGAAAATCACACGAAGCACACCTACGATTCAACCCTTTAGCCGCGACCTGCAACTCAATCGAAGGGCCTGTTCGGGGTAACAATTGTTGAAATTAACAGTGGGGTTTTGATCACAAGCATCATTAGAAACTTCCTGTTGAAAGAATTGGATTATATCATCATTTGGGCATCAATCGATCATCAAGAACACCGACCTGTTCTTCGTGGCTTTCATCTCCAATTCGAAACGTAATCAGGTAATTAAGAACACCTATCTACTCGATTTAGGGTGGGGAACAAAAGCCCTATGAAATTAAGCATTTACAACAACGAATCGGACTTCAATTTGGACCAAATTGAAACTAGGGTTCTTGGGGATTGGGGAATTGCTTTGGCTTGTGTTTAAAAGAAAAGAAAACCAATAACTAGCGCGGCCTTGTGCCTTTGGTTTAGTGGTTTGGTGTGGGATTATGGGGAGAAGGTCACGGGTTCGAACCCGGCCCTCTCCCAATATTTTTTTAGGCCTTTTAATGCTTTTAAAAATACAGAAAATTTCCTAAAAATTATAAAAATAATTTTTATAAATTCTGTTATTCGAAAAATTATTAAATTAATTCCTGGAAATTTATTTCTTTTAAAACCTTTATAAAACAATATAACGAAGGAATTTAGTTTAATTATTTTATGGATTCGTTTAAATAAATAGTAAAATTGTGATTAACCATAAAACTTCTTTATAGAAGTACCTAATTAATTCCTGTAAGTTAGCTTATTAAAACCTTATATAAATATTGTTAACGAACGTTGTAAATAGTTATATTGTTTAAAATAAGCTTCAAATAGTCGATATAGTCCCGTAATTTACAGCCAACTTACGGAGGCCATAACTTTATCATAACAGATCCAAATCAGTAAAACTTTATGTCCATGACGAAGTTCGTCGAAAGACGAATCTGTTGGTATATAAAACATCGAAAAACTCATTCGTTAGACCTCTAAACAATCGTTTTCGTAACAGCTAGCAGTTCTGCGCAGCTGTAAAGATCCACGTTTTTCTCATATTTCGGTAATCCAAATCAGAAACTTTTCTAAATGAAAGTTGTTCAGAACTCACTAATCTAGTAAACTGGGATTTTCAGAATTTTTAGACGTCGTTTAGTATTTTTAACGAGTGCGAAAAGACAGAGGCAGAACTGGAATTTTTCAAACTGTAATTTGCGTTACGTTATCGTAGGTTCTCACGGCGTTAACCGAGCCTAGACTTTGTTTCTGATTATTGTCATTCGTGTATAAGGTACGGATTCCGACCTTTCCCTCTCGTAGCATGAATACCTCTCGTTCTTGATCGGTATTTGAATTCTTAACTTGACTGTTGGTTATTACATCCATAAGATTATTGTTATAAGTGTTTATTGTATAATTGATATTGTTTGCATGTGATAGCCTTTATTTGCTTTGTACTCATTGTCACATGCTTCCTAAATGATTGATTATAGCTAGTAACCTTGATTAGGGTTATGAGCACTAGTGTAACTTGTTGTGTTATATTGGCTTGATTGATTGTATCATTGACCTCTATACCCGAGCACATCCACCTATGGGGACATAGGGCGTCATTGTGGCACAAGTGACGTGCTCTATCTGTGGCAGAGCGATTAGACCACAGCGTCTCTACATTATTATTATGTGCTAAGTTGTGACACATATTGATTATTGTTAAAGGAGGCGTATGGATCGATCCTAGGATATCATTGTTATTGTTTATTGGTGAGATGGTTAGGTGTGTGTGCCCACATTCCTATCTCACATATTGGTGCATTAGAACTGCAGCTAATGTACACATTGTTAATTGTTATTGTTATTGGCTCATATGGGTATTCCTTTTAGATGATCATTATCATATGATTTTCAACTTGATCATCTCATTGTTATCATTATCGATCATTGTATTGCTATCGTTTATTTCCGTTACTGAGCATTCTTTGGCTCAGCCGTATTTTCTTTGTTGTTTTCTCTTATTGTTATAGCAGGTACTCAAGGGGCTCAGGGGAACGAGTGAAGAGTGTTAACTCAAGAAGTTAGGATGAGAACATTTGGATTAATAAGATTTAATAAGTACTTTGATTTTAAGACTTTATTTAAATTATGTGGACCTATGTAAGGATTTGTGTGTTCCTTAGCACTTAATCTTATCGTTATGAACCTCTGATTTACTGTTTGTGTGACACGTCAGCCCTAACCGGGTTGGGGTGTTACACATTTCATCGAACAACTTGCGTGCAACATTCAAGTCCCCACATTTTCATACATAAACACCAACGCATTGTGCACGAACAAATTCCACTCGAAACCCGCCTTCACGATAGACTCATGCACCTCCCGCCCGAACCCCGAATCAAATCCTTGACCACAGGCCTTAAGCACCGAGGGATAGGTATAATTATCAGGTTTAACCCCTTTTTCCACCATTTTTCGATACATAGATAAGCCATCTTTACAAAATCCAGCTCTAACATAGCCAGAAATAACAACATTCCAAGGCAAAGGGTGTAGTATATTTGAAGTTTCAGCAACAACATACGCATCATTCAAAAGATTACAAACAGAGTAGAAAGTGACCAACTTTGGACCAAAACAGGGGATTTGTCAAAACCTTAAGAAATTGCATAAGCGTGTAGTTGTTGGCCGTGTGAGATTGAGTTAATCTGGGAACAACACGCGAAAAGAGAAGCTAGTGATTGCAGCAAGAAATCGGATGAAGGCAACGCGAGCCCCAGATCGTCGTACCACGTCCGCACCTACCACCAAACATCATTCCAAAAGAAAATCAATTCTTGAATGAAGCATTATAGGAGAATATCTACATCAAAAAGAGACTTTTAGTGATTTTTATAACTTGTTTTACCAACTCATCATCCACTAATTTTTTTTAAGTTGTCCTGTTTAAGATAACATACAAACCCAAATCACCAAATTTGTAAGTAAAATATGTTGAATTTGCCAACTCACGGCGATCATCAGCAAACACAAACACACAATGGGTACCTGATCAACACTACCGGACCAATTAAGACAAGTGCCACACCAGAAGCATCCATTCTATCCTGATACATCAAAAAGTCCAACATATCAAATATCAATGTTCAAGCTCTCAAGATTGCACAACCAATTACTTTCTATTATTGACGATTAAAGATAGAGCCTAGTGCCTTTGTGGTAATACAATTTCCATCTCCCCTGATGTATTAAGTGAATCAATCAGTCAACATACATAACAAAAATAATCATACTAACTCTTAATAGTTTAATGATCATTTCTTGTAGAAATATGTTACATTCTCATTTGTATGGGCTGCATACCTTCTTAGCAGCAAGCATATCAGCTCGTTTCCGACAAAGGACACAACTGCAGTCCAATGCACAAAACGTTAAGCAATTTCAACACTTGTTAGCTATTAAAAAGTTAAAGCATTGTTGTTGAGTTGAATAATTAATCAATTGATCGAATCAACAGTCTCCATTACATCTAATGCAAGTGTTCCGGTTTCATAAAGGAAGTTGTTTCACAACGTGGTTCATATTCTCATTGCATATGAATTAGGGCACCAAATTCACACTTCTTTCCCAACAATCAAACTCAAAACAACATTAGTGAAATGGGTATTCCCCCATTCATCTGCTAGATCAATCTTTGACTACTTATGGACTGAAAAGCACAACCAAACATGCACAAAGTACAACCCCACAAAGCAAAACAACAAAAGATGAAAGCTTTATCTTCTACCAAGTACTAACCTGGTGGAACCCTAGTTCTTTAGTGAGTCGCACACCAACGCCACCGACCTCAGGCTACACCAACGCAGCCACCACCACCGACCTCCGCCTCCACCAACGCAGCCACCACCGCCGACCTCCGGCTCCCCCGACCTCCGCCTCCCCAGTGAAATCGACTGCTCGATTGATGTAGCAGCAGCAAGCAGCTACCAGGAACCGACGAAAGAGGCGCGCAGGCCGCAGCAGGCTGCGATTCAGCCTGCAGGAACCGAGTAGCAGCCGCGCTGCACCAACCACCACCACTCAACTCACCACCACAGGCAAACAAACCGTCGTTCAACCTCTCAGAGCGCGACGTGATTTAGGGCTAATGTGTGGTGTGTGAGGGGATGAGACGGACGAAAGTCGTTGGTGATGGTGACGGTGGCTGCGGTGGCAGGTTGCGCAGGTGGTTGCCGTTTTTAGGGCTAATGTGTGGTGTGTGAGGGATGAGACGGAGACGGAAGTCGTTGGTGAGTGTGGGTTCCAAGGTGTGAACTACTGTTCACACCGACAACGAGGATTTATATAATATAATTAACTTATTTATATAAATTCAAATCCAATATACTAAATATTATACAAGGATGAAGACTCAAATAGTTAAAATACAAATCTTTACATATTACATAGAGATTAATCCCGTAAACAAATGAGTACAATAGAAGATGACAACAACAAAACAAACAATGGAAACGCCTTCGAAAATTTTCACTCCATTTTAACCCAAATACCTGGACTTGGGATATCTTTGTGAACCACAAACAGAAGATAATTCCCTGCTGGAGCAATGTTACCAGATGGTGGAGCTTTCACAACTACCTGATATCTTGACCTTCCAATAATCTTGGAAGCGGCTCCACCATCGAGTACTATCATCTTTGATTCATCGAAAAAGAATGCGTGTTAAATGCAGGTGACACCATTGTCACTGACACTGAGCTTAGATCCACAACGCCCGAAACAGTAAACACACACAACAACTGTTTGCCGTATAGGATCCTACTGTTTGTTACGGGCAAGATTATCCTGGGGCGTAATGCGGATGAGTCTGAATCCAAGTAAGAAGGAGAAAACGCCTCCAGACTGAGCTCAGTTGGGTAAAGAACGTTTGTGAATTCATATTTATCATGTGGGTTACTTCCACCAACAAGAACGCGCCCGTCTCGTAGTAGAACCGCTGTGGAATGGTACACTCTTGGTATGGTGCTTGGATTTCCACCTCGAATCGAGACCCTACTTCGTTATCGGGTCTATAAGTCACTGGGCTAAGAACCGGGTTCCTCCCAAGTTCCCACCCTGCAGCCCCAGCGGATGCTCCGTTGATGATCAAAACATGGCCATTGGGTAGCAACAACATGTCACCCATGACGCGAGCCATAGGCATGGTCTCCATGACCCATTGGGGGTTAGGGTCGGATATTTTAATCCGTCCGCAATTATCCAAAGCCCCATCAAATATCCCTCTATTTGCATTAGCGAATGCTCCTTTGGGTGCACCCCCACAAACCAATACTTCAAAGGCAGCTACGGTCTGTCCTTTCATCCGCAAAGGGAGTAGTACCGCAGATCCTGTACTTGGGTAACTCCTCGGTTGACCACCGGGCATTGTCGGGTATGTCTTGAGAACTAGATTCTTAGAGTAGTCGAACAAAATAGCACGATTGTTGGCGAAAATGAAGAGATTCCCATCGGGATAGAGAAATACAAATGGGTATAAGTTATTCTCAACTTGAGGGTCGTTCGTTTGAACCAAAAACGGCAAACTAGGAGCGGCCTCAGTTGCCGACATTTTCGGATAGAACTCGTACTAAACGCATTGCGGCCGCCAATGATGATTTGCCTACCATCAAGCAGCAGATGATTGGTGGCGTACCATCTCGATTTACTCAAGCCATTTGGCGTTTCTTGCCAATCGCATGACTCACATGATTTGTATGTTCGGACAACACGATAACCATCATCAAAGCCACCGGTTGGACTAATGTTCCATCGGGCATTAAAGTTCCCGAGGAACACCAGACGTTGGTGAGCACCATGAGTGGGCGGACAGAATTTGATGCAACATCATACTCGACGGAATGAGCAGAGCAGTCATTTGAGTTGGGACGGCATTTGCCATCTGGAAGAGAGATATTTGATGTTCCAAAATCAGTACGGTCATACATGACCACACGATCGTTGGGAAGTAGTTGCATGTGCATGGCGGAGATGCCTATGCTTTTCTGGAGAAGAGACCACGATCCACCTGCGGCGGTAGACCGTTGTGCGTGAAGAAAAAGGAGAAAGAAGAAGAGGAGATGATGAAAAAGAAAGGAAGTAGAAAGAGCCATTAGTTTGTATTTGTTTGCTTTTCTTAGTGTTTGATGAGGTTTTGATGTGTTTTTGATGGTGGTGATGGTGGCTTTAAATAGATGTCGAAGTAGTGAAAAAACGTACTTGCAGCATAATTACCACAAGAATTGTTATGTGTTTGGTAGTGTTTGACATTCCTTCAATCAATTGGTCCTCTTATCCACCGTATTTTATTACTTAGTTCAAAATACTTATTTGTCCTATGTGCAAAGAACTAACCCTAGAACAGGAAGTAACATATCATATTATATCGCTTGTTGGTTTTGATTAAGCTAGTCAATAACTAATGATTGGTGTAATAACCGAACAAATCAAACAATATCTAAATAAAAATGTTGGAATCCGCATTTAATTAGGAAGACGGTTACTAAATTATTATATTTTCATTCTCATGTATTATACCTTGTATGTGGACAATCAAGACAAAGAACATCAACCCAATTAAGAAAAAAATTAAATACAAAGTGTATTTTACTACAAAGTGTAAGAAAAAAATAATGAGTCAAAAAAGTCACAAAAAATTATATCTCACAATTTAAATCAAATTTTAAAAAGTAATTCTGAGCTTTTGTTCCCCTAACCGTCCTCACTAAGAAAAAATAAATAAAAAATAAAAAAAATTAACGTTTTATTGTGTCATTTATAAAAGACACAATGACATTATTACACAATGAGATATTTTTATTTATTTTTTTTTTCACTTAAAGAGGACGACGAGAGGAACAAAGACTCCGAATTACTTTTTTGAAATTCCATTTAGATTGTGAGATATAATTTTTTTTGTGAATTTTTATTCTCATTATGTCTTCTCACACTTTATAGCAAAAACACTTTGTAGCAAAAATACACTTTGTAGAATGACCTCACCCATTAAGAAATTTGCTAAGGATATCTCCTTGACTTACAATTAATTCCTTTGCGGATTTCACTCTAAAATCTTAGAATATATGCATCTCGTGTCGACAGTGACGAAGTTTGAACCACATTATAAGTAGGGGGTGAAAATAAACTATTTTAAGGGAGACGAACTCTATATATATTAAGAAATTTACACTATCAGATCAAAATTTTATACTATCGAGCTGAAAATTAACACTACTGTTGGAAAAAATAGGGGGTCTGTGGCCCCTCCTCGCCCTCAATAAGCTTCGCCCATGCGTGGCTAGCTTTTTAACAAACTGCGAAAGGAAATTTTATTATAGAGTTGATGAATATAAACCCGACCAAGATACTAGTAGGGTATTCGGGTGTGAGACCGGGTATATGATTAGTTTTAAAATTGTTCAAAGTTATTAGCCAGCTGTGGTTTAGGTAATACCCTATCTGATTACACGGTTTACCCAAGTCGTATACCAAAAAAATTATTAGATATATATGTACATATATGTATGTGTGTGTGTGTCTATATATATATATATATATATATATTATATATATAGGATCAGGATCATTACATAACCATTTTTTATTTTCAGAACCAAAAGAACCATTGACTTACATAAATGTAAATTATAAACCATTGGTTTACATAGATGTAAGTTAAACCCGGTGATATTTAGTTGTTTTTTTTATAGTTTATTGTTTATGTCTTATATACACATATGTAAACAGGCCAAGTATTACCAGACTTAATATACATTTATGTAAATCAATGGTTCTGTAGTTCTGAAAATAAAAAGTGGTTCTGTAATGATCCTAACCCTATATATATATATATATATATATATATATATATATATATATATATATATATATATATAGGAAAGAGTTCTTTTGAAAACCCCTGTGAGAACCATTTAACCCAACCACAACCATTGATTTAATAATAAATAATCAAGATTCCATTTGAATAGCTTAGATGAGATCAGGGGCATAAAGGTCATTTTAATATTTGTACTTTTCCTAAAAGATGTCAGGTCTCTTTATTGAAAAAAACATTCATAATTTTCAAATCAAAACACCCAATTTCTCAACCTCTAGAACCACCCAATTCCATCTGTGTATGAATCAATGAACCCGTCGCTAAACCACCGAACCATCAACGATGGCGCCTGTGAACGAGCTCCGGTATGATTTCAGGCGGTGTCGGTGAGCCGCCGTCGAAGAGCTCGTCGCCGTGGGATGAATCGCCTTACAGCGAGCGATGTCGAAGCTCGACGAACGTATCACAATCGGTTCGTGGATCTAGAATTGTTGTTGCAATTGTTGCTGGAATTCTGCTTGGGTGTATCTTCGCTGTTTTGTACCCTCATGGTCTCTTCTCCGGCGATTCGTATTCTGTTTCTCATTTCCAGAGTCGCCGTCTGTCGAAATCGAATCTACTGGTTTGGTTTTGTGAATTCGGAGGTTATGGGAGTTAGGCTGTTTGTACTGCTTGATTTAGTAGGTTGCTTGGGTTATAATTTGTTGACTGTGAGTGTTATGGAACTGTTTTTATTAGATCAATTGTTTGTGTTGATTTGCGTGAATGGGTTGATGTTATTTAATTGGGATCTTGGACATTGACTTTGATGTTGAACATGGTTATATCTATCTGTGAATCTAATCTAGATCATGAAGATTGTTAGGTATTTCTGTCTATAAGTGTTGTGAATACCCTTTTGGTATTGGACAAAGTCTTTTCTTTGGTTTGACATCAAGAATTACAAGTAGTTTTCTTGTACGAAAGGTATTAACTTCTCCTTTGGGTGGAATTAGAGTTGTAAGGTGGGTGAAGAGCACCACTTGTGATGTTAATGCCCAAAAATTCAGGAGTAAGTTTTAGTTTTGGTAACTATTAAAGATCATGAACTCTGTTTAATAATTTTTACAAGTTATTCCTTCTTCTCATGGTCTAGTCTTATACTCGGTTTATAATCATTGTGTTTTGGTTTTAGTGTGATACAGTTCTGTTCAACCGCATTTGCGTACTATGCTCAAGCTACGGCTGCCCAAGAAATATTTGGTCATACATTGCAATCTCTTCGTGGCATCAAATACTTATACAAGTCGGTCTCAGCTATTTCATCCTTTCACAATATTTTTATGTGTCTTTTAATCTATGTTCATTGCTGATTATCGCTTTGGCAGGTATAACATATTTCAAATAGCATTTGTCGCTCTAGCGGGCTTAACCTTTGTGTATTATGCTGCCTTTGTAAGTTTCTCATATTTGTTACAATGATCTACATTGGGTTACAATAGCTTACATTGGTTTACAGTCTGGTTTTCGTGACAGTTTTACTATAAGTTACAGTAGTATAACAGTATAACTTGATGTAACTGTGTACGAGCAATACTTTTTTTTATTTACGCTAGTTAGTATTTTGGGTTGTTTATTCTAGACGTAGTACTAAATCATTAAGACATGGTGTAATGTCATATGGTTTACATTTAAAAAACGTTTGATTTACATTGGTTAATGATTCGTTTGTGTTTACAGATCGTTTTACATTAGTTAATATTGGTTTACATTAGTTTACATTGGTTTATATTGATGTAATGTCATTTGGTTGTTGTAATGATTATGCTACTTTTAGTTGGAGTGGTGTAATATCATGTATTTAACAGTGTAATTAGATTTTTTTGTTACGACTTTGTTAAAAATTACATTAGTATAACATGATGTAATGTCATTTGGTTTTTAGGTTGTCGTAATGAGGATGTCATTTGGTTTTTTTTTTGCATGAAGGGGATGATAAGGTTTTGTTGTTTTACCACATACCATAGTACATTATTTTTGGACGATGGATATAAATTATTTTAGTAGTTTTATTTTGTTGGTTTATATATATTTTTTTGCTGTAATTTATTACAAGAAATTACAATATGATGTAAGTAACTGTAACTATTAAGATTTGTAATCGAGATCATAGTGTAATTTATTGTAACTAACTGTTGCACTGTGTTACATCACCGTAGAAGACTATAGTCATCATGTTAGTGTAGTGTAACCCTTATGTTAGGTTAGTGTAACCGTGATTTGCATTCATATAAACATGATGTAATTTATTATGATATCTAACGTTCAAATTTTTTTTTAAAATATTTTCAATACTATAGTAGAATTAAAGAGAAAAATAAGACAAGTTTAATGGTGTAATTTTTTTAGAAAAATAACAATGTATAAAAAAGTTATAGAGGTTTTAAAAATATAGGGGTAAACTTTTTTTAAAATAAATTAAAAATTAAGGTGAATTAAAAGATGGTAGGTGGTTAAATCTGCGTTTTTTACTTTTTGAAATATATGCAAAATGTCTAAATTACCCTTTTCTATTTAAAAGAAAGGAAAGACACATGGCATGATCTTGTCCTTCAATAATTAAATCAATGGACCAAAAATAGTTAAAGAGTTCTTACAATAAGGTAGGGTTCTCATTTGAACCATACCCTATATATATATATATATATATTAATACATCATTCTAGTCGTTTATTGCATGGAAAATTAAATTTTCTTTTGGGTATGTTTTTTATATCTATTTGGGTACGGTATGAAATAGGAAGTTATATTTTAAATTTTATATTATTTATTTTATATACTTCAAACAATTTTATGTAATGTAATGTATTTAAGGTTATCTTTTATGACACAAACTTTAAATAAAAATTAGAATGATAAAAAATAAAATGCACTTGAAATTCCAACAGAAATGTTTAATGAAATAACGGTATACCAAGAAGTAAGTCTACATTTGAACGGTTGACTTGTACAGTTTAAACATATATGATTGAAACCAGCTAAAAAGTTTTCGCTTCCTCGTGTTTCGACGGTTTAAAAACACCCCCCACACCGCTAGTGTTGGGGACAGGAGTTGTAATTTTAGGTTTAATATACTTTTCATCATTTGCCAAACTTTTACGATCGGAACTAATAAAAATAAAACACTTAATGGAATTAACAGGTTTGAATACAAACATTTCACTATAATTTAACAGATAATGTAGGTAACGACCGCCCCACTTAAACCTTGAAACTAAAGGAAGAACATATTATCTCAAACATATTATCAATTTATCAGGGATAGAACTCCAATGAAATCTGGGGCCCTCCGATAGGCCAACGTATCGTATTTTCTTATTAACTAAGATCTGTAGTCGGCTAGTTTTTTTTAGTATTTTGAATCTCAAATAATCAAGGAGTTATTAGAAAGAATAAAAAACAAAATTTATATCGAGATAGATCGATGTTTTTTACAATAAAACAAACGATTTTTTTTTATTTCAATATGTGAGAGATCAAAATGATATAATTTACTAGCCGGCATCATTCTTAGATTTTTATTAGATTTTTAGAACGTCATCGGTATCAAAGATTAGTTAATGTTCAGTCACTGCACATTTATTCATAGGTTCAAACATCATATATAATCATTTCTGTTATAAGTATTATTTACATAAAATATGATTCTTGATATGCACACATACAAGAGTTTGGTAACCATATTAACGTTGTTTTCGGCAATGATCCGACCCGATATAATCCGAACCGGATTGAAAAAAGTTATCATATTACAATAGCCAAATGACTTTTAAAAATTTCCGCACCTCAATAAAAGAATTATGAAAATATTATAATTTTAATGGTGATGGTGGCTTTAAATAGTAGTTGAAGTAGTGAAAAACATTAACTTTAGAAATTGTGGACTTGTGGTCTGAATTTTAGAATCAATTAGTAAGCCTCAATATTATATAAATTACACTCAATCAGTTAACAACCGTATATGAAACTTCAAACGCTTGTCACCAAAAGAGAAAACACGTTACGTACATGCAGCATATATTAATCACAAGGATTCTTATGATGTTTGGTATTGTTTGACATTCCTTTAATCAGCCGGTCCTCTTATCCACCATAATTTATTTTTTAGTTCAAAATACTAGCCTTAGATGCAAAGAACTAACCCCTACCATATTACTAGCAGTTGGTACTTCTCGTCTAATTACATGTGGTTGATAGTTTGGGTTTTTAATTTTTAAGATTTTAAAATCAAATCTTAGTCAAGAAGGTTTCTCATCATTAAGTTTCTTTTTGATAGTATTTCTAGATGACTCAAGTCTGAATGTCAAAATTATTATGGACGGATCGATGACATTTCGTTCAAGTTAGGCTCACTCGGGTATTGTTAGTAGTTCAAATGCCGTTCAAAAAGAAAACCCATACCATATTGTTAGGTTTTTAGTTTGGATTAATTAAAATAAGAAAAATTAGATTTTAATATCCAAACAATTAACTATTTATAAATTATTATTATAAATGACTGTGTCGCAAATGTGTCATAATAAGCTACACACTTATGACGAAGCGTAAACTTTGGTAAGAAATGCGTAGTAAAATGTATTGCATTTCCTTCACAATTGACTTGTGTCGCAAAGTTGTCACAATAAGCGACACATTTATGACAAAGCAATAAGTTCGGTCACAAATGTGTAGTAAACTGCTTCACATTTCCTACACATTTCTTATATTACTATACTATTTTTTGTTTTTTGATACTTAAATGTAGTTCTTTTCCACTTTTTTCATATAACTTTATTATACACTAACTATGTTTATTTTATAAATTTACACATATTATACTTACGTATCTATGCGTACGCCATCATGTCATATTGTCATTAATACCTTCGTATGATTATATAAACATGTATGAATCTATTGTGTTCATGTTGAGACACATACACCACATGCGAACACACATTAACATACACATATACATACACTAACCAACATTTTCATACACATAAAACATACACACACAAATATAGATGCTACATATATATATACACACACACATACAAACACGTGCCACGTATATCTAAGCACACATAAAAATATTTTGTGATTTTGAAAATAATCCATAATAACAATAATACTAATACTAACACTAATAATAGTCATTAACAATAATAATGTAAAATTAACTTTATTAATAATATCACTTAAAACAATAACTAATTTTAAGTAATATTAGTAAATAAAAGTTAAAATGTGTGTTGCAAATGCGTAGAAGTTTAATGACACATTTATGACGAGAGTAATATTAATAAATTAATTTAAATTGAGTGTCGCAAATGTGTAAACGATTGCGACACATTTGCGACAGAATAGAGTATTAATAATATGCAATATAAACAAAAACCCTAAGGTTATGTTTGGTTGGAAGAATGGAATGGAAAGGAATGGAATGGAATTGAGAAAATAGTTTAATTTTCAAGTAAAATTAAGTTTTAGTGGGTAATGGAATGTAAAACCCAAGGGAATGTTTCACCTCAAATTCCCTTGGTTGTGTGATTTCAAATTCCCTCTCTAGGTAAAAGAATTTTGAAATTCCACACCAAGGAATTTAAGATGAAACATTCCCTTGGGTTTTACATTTCATTATCCACTCAAACTTAATTTTACTTGAAAATTAACTAGTTTTTCAATTCCATTCCATTCCATTCCATTCTTCCATTCTTCCAACCAAACATAGCCTAAGTCCTTAGCCTCCCCCATTTCTCAATCATCTGCTCCAGTGCTCCCCTATTTCCCAAATCCTAAATCGCTAAAGGGGTTAGTTCTTGGAGGAGCAGCAACAAGCGGGTCATGTACTTCAAACGGGTTGGGTGTTGGAGACCCGTATACAGGCTGCTGGGCCGCTTGTATGCAGCCTCCACCGTCGTGCAGCCACCGCCGTCGCGCAGCCTCCACCGTCGCGCAGCCTCTACCGTCATTCAGATCCAGCAAAGATTTGAGTCGGGTCGTGCAGCCTCCACCGTCGCCATCCAAGCTGCAGCCCCCCAACGTCGCCATCTAAGCTACAGCTTTGATTTTGGGTGTGATTCTTGCTCCTGGCAAATGTAAAATCTAAGGTATTTGCTTTACTTTTGGGGTGAACGTATTTGATTTACTTTTTTTGTTTTAATAATCATCATCTATGTTGTCCGTGTTTCTGTATGCTCGTGGTTCACTTTATTTATATTCCGTTTATACTCATGGATGTGTATTCAAATTTCCAAGTAAATGAATAAGTTTCATATTGGATTTGGCATCATCCATGTGAGCTATAGTGGTTCATATGTAGACATGAGATTTTTAAAAAACTTAAGCAGAACATTATATGGTAATTTTAATGGATGACAAACATGGTGATGGAATTGAAGCATGGGTGAATCTGAATGAGAAAGACATGGTGATGGATTTTAGTTTTCTAATTTGTTTCTTGTTATGCTTATGTTCTCTGTGTGTTTTTGTATTTTTATGTCTATGTGTGTTTCTGCATTTAAGTGTGCTTGTATATGTATATTATTTGTATGTATGTTATTAGATTGTTAACTTCTAAAAATGTGGATTTTTAGTTACAGATTGGAAAAAATATCATTTGATAGAGAATGGATGTACACGATGAGAAAAATTAGTGATGGTTTTTTTAATCCATCATTTGGACCATGTGTTAATTATTTCTTGGATTTTGCTTTTGCCAACCCATCGAACATTCAAAGAAAAATTATAAAGAGGGTAGAGGTTTTAGTAATTAAATGTCCATGTGCCAAATGGCAAAATCTTCGTTGGGCGACGAGAGAGGAGGTTGAGGTTCATTTGTATGCCAAAGGATTCATGGATGATTATAAGGTATGGTATGTGCACGGTGAATCATTTCATACGCAAGACGTGGGTCAATGTTCGAACCATATATCATCTTAACATGCGATTGAAGACATTGATGATGATCATGGAGAATATACCGGATATGATCAAATGGTCAATGTTCAAACCCTATATCGTCTTAATATACCGACCGATCTAAACAAGCTTACGTAAGTTATATTTATCATTTTTAGTATATTAATCGTATCAAAATTTAGTACATTAAAATCATATTTTGATAAATTATAGGCTGATTATTTGCAAGAGATGACAAGGGTGTATGGGCAGAGCTTTACTGAGGATGATCCCGATGTGTGGGCGCGTGTGCAAGCAGATGGCCGCACAAGTCGGGTATTCGGGATAGGATCTACGGATCCTAATTACGTGGTGACCGGGACACCATCCTCATCTTATGGGATTGCACCATCATATACTGAGTATCGACAATCACAACTAAAAGTACGTTGATGTTATTATTGTTGTTACTATTTTATGTCGTTTGTTCACTAATTATTATACATGTTTGATGAATTTGTAGGTTGAAACTTTGCAAGCTCAAATGCAAACCCGGTTTGAAGAGGAGAGGAGGGCAAGGGAGGAGTTGCAACAACAAACACAACAAACTCAACTACAAGCACAACAAACTCAACAACAAATGCAAGAAACGTTTCAAAAACAAATTGAATGATTTCATGAGTCAGTGGAAGCAACCTCCTGGTAATTATTAGTCGTTTTGTTATCTAGATATGCTACTTTTGTAGTTTAAATATACTTAAACGGTGGTTGTAATTTGTATCTTTAGATTTTGTTTGTAGTAGTTGTGGTTGATTTGTAGCATATTTTGTGGGTGAAATTGTGGTTGATTTGTGAAGCAGGTTTAGTTTTTTTATTATTTTTAGCAGAAAAAATCTGAACTTATTTGTTTTATTAAATTTTTTTAATTAAAAAATAATTGTGTTGCAAATGCGTTAGAAATTTGACACATGGGTTCTTGAAAATTGTAGCAAAAGCGTCGTTGTTTTAAAGTACGTATTTTAATGATAATAACATTGCGTAGCAAATGCGTGTTTCAAAATACGTATTTTGACATTGCGTAGCAGATTTGTCGTTGTTTTAAAATACGTATTTTGACATTGCGTAGCAAATTTGTCGTCGTTTTAAAATACGTATTTTGACATTGCGTAGCAAATTCGTCGTTTTTTTAATACGTATTTTTGCATTGCGTAACAAATGCGTCGTTGTTTTAAAGTACTTATTTATACTAGGTTATAGACCCGTGTAAATACACAGGTAGAATAACACAATATCATATTAGCAATAACAAAATCAAAGTTGAAGAAAAAATATAAACTTGTACAAAAGTGAGATAAATGAAGAATGTTAATCGTGTACAAAGATAAATAATAAAATTATAATTAAAATTCACAAATCTGAAAATACTTCTTTATACACAACATTTGTGGTTTGTTTGTAATTTTGCCGTCTTTATCAAGTATTAATAGCTTTAATCCATCTATGCTTTTAACTCTGGATAACGTCACATATAGTTGACCATGTGTAAACACCGGTTGCTTTAGGTACAAACCCACCCGATAAAGCGATTGACCTTGACTTTTGTTTATGGTCATGGCAAAACATACAGCTAGAGGGAACTGTCTTCTTTGAAACTTAAATGGAATCCTTTTGTCTGATGGTATTAGCCAAAATTTAGGGATAAATGTTCGAGTGCCAATATTACTACCAGATATTATTTGCACTTCAATAACACGATTGCCAAGCGACAAAACTTGTAGTTGAGTTCCATTGCATAAACCATTCTTTTGATCAATATTTCTTAATAACATCACCGGAACACCAATCTTTAGTATTAATTTATGGTTGGGCAACCCTGAAAGTTTAAGTCGATTCAGGACATCAGGAGAGTATAAACTTGGATCAAAATTATCATGAACATACTCTGATTCAGATATACTATCAGAACTAAGGTATTCATTTTCTTCCCCTAGAAACATTGAAAGTAAACGATCATTAATCTCTTCCACGACTTCATTTGTAGGAGCAAGTATTGCTCTATCTTGGAAATATTCAGAATTTTTGAAATTCTAAGAATATATGGATACACAAAATCAATAAGAGACGAAACAGGATCATATGAGTCAGTAATTAAAAGATCATCGGGTATGTCTATAACAGCCTCACCATCATTACAGGAACCAACTTTTCCTTCACCTAAATGCAACAGCCATTCTGCAAACATCTTTGTTTGTTGAATATTAGCTGACGTACCACCTACACTAACCTCATGTTTTTAGTCATCTTAAGACTTTACAATGATGCCAAATGTAGGAAGAGCTTAAGGACGCATTGACGATGTCTTGCCTGCTACCGTTTGGGACAACCGATAGTATTTGCCTAAAGTCACCTCCAAAGACAATAACCTTACCTCCAAATGGCATTTCATTGTTTGGAATGTCATCAGTAGTGAATATGTCTCTTAAGTTTTATCCAAGGCTTCAAATCCATGCTTGTGAATCATTGGTGCTTCATCCCATATAACCAATTTTGTTTTCTTTAATAAGTAGGCAATATCGCTTTGTGGCGGAATGTGACATATAGAATCTTCATTCAAATTTAAAGGAATAAGGAATCTTGAATGATTTGTCCTACCTCCGGTTAACAACAAAGACGCAATTCTACTTGAAGCAACATTTAAGACTATTTGACCTTTTGATCTTATTGCCGTAGATAACGTCTTCCATAGATATGTTTTCCCAGTTCCACCATAGCCATAAACAAAATAAACCCCTCCACTGTTATGCTCTACAGCATTATTTATTTCTTCAAAAACCATTCGTTGTTCATCGGTTAATGAACTAAGTAGTGTATTAAACTCAATTTGCTGTTCATTCTTATCATACGATAGTTCTTCATTTATCAACCGATTGTTGGAGGAAGCTATACATTCATGATTTGGGAATGGCATGGTCCAGAAGTTACGTAATGTGGAATTGTTGCAAAACAATATATTTTCTATTTCAAACAACGTCATATTCTTTATTTGATCTTCGTGAAGTGTGATATCTGTTTGGGGTCAAAACATACGTTATATAAAAATTTGTTAAATATATATATTTACAAAAGACAATTCATAAATATAATAAATCGGAAAGAGCATAGAATTTTCTTTCATACCTGCAGACTTCAAAATTAGTTGTTGCTTGTAAGAATTCTATCAGATAGATACTCCCATGTTTTTTCCCAAACATAATCCGGTCTCGATAAACTATTAGAAGTTAACATCGTAGAAAATAATTTCTTAAATAATATCCAGAACCGGAATGGGCTGCTTCCTTAATTGCTTCAATATATTCCAAGTCATCATCTAAAAGCCCAAGAGAATAACATGCATCTCTAAATGTAGGCAGTACTTGTCCATTTACGGTACGTATTTCTTCAAATGACCTTGGACCTCTTGTTTTGTTCAATAAAATTCTTAAAAAATATGCTTTGCCATGTGATGGAGAAACTGAATGAATTCTTCCAAGAGAAAATCCCCTTTTTCTTGGTTCCCATATATTCGGACCAGGTTTCCAAACAAACTTAGTAGGAAACTCAACATAAGATAGTTTGTGCGCCTCTTTATAAACTTGATTACACTGCATCCAATTTAAAAACATCAATGAAGCAACTGAAGGTTTATCCAAAACCTTATCTATATCATCATCAACTTCATAGACAATCTGATGTTGTCCGGAAGATGGAAGGGGAGCCTTATAACAGAAGGGGTCCTGTAATGAACATCATATCCATATATACGCCATGATGCCTCACAAGCAGATACATATATACAGTCATAGTATTCTTTAATTTCATCTACCTTTGTCTGTTGAACATCTTTATTGTTGCTTTGGACAACAAAAACAATAGCCCTGTCAGGACCTTTGTTGATATACTTGAACAAATATTTTATAGATGAAGCTGGTTACACCACTCAACATTAATATGAGCTTCATATTTTTTCAAAAGAACCTTATTATAAGGAACCACACTCCGGTTGTCTAACCGAACTCCAGATTTTTCAACATAGCACCCATTATCTCGTCTTCTATATGCAGGGAATCCTTGGGCGTCTATAGAAGTGTTTTCACGGAATATTTTTGGAAAATTTTTTGAACACTTGTTATCGATCATGCAGGACAGTTCATATTATGAGGACCACATGGACCATGGATCATCAACTCACTGACAAGATAATATAAATCGGGATCTTCTTTCTTGTCTGGTATCTCAGCAGAAATAAAGGATCAATATGATCAGCGGTAGGAAGCTGTGATCACCGTGCATGAATAAACAAATATGAGCATGCGGCAGACCTCGTTTTTGAAACTCGACTATGTAAACAACTATAAAAAAGTAAATGAACTAAGTGATAAAAATCATATCAGTTATATAAATGTTATAAATGAAATATAAAACCAAAAGTACAAATTATGAATTATGAAATAATAATATAATGTATCATACCTGCTTGAACTTTACCCAAGATAGCTTTGTCTTTTAAATCTTTAATTAAAGAATCCAGCTTAATTTTAAATAATCTGCATAATATATCAGGTCTATCTTCAGGATTAAGAGTTGTGTGTTTAAGGAATCTGCGAACCTCGGGCCATTTGGATTATACGTAAAAGTGATGAATAAATCAGGGTATCCGAACCATTTACAAATAGACATTACGTCTAAATAGTTCTGCATCATATACCGAGCACCTCCAGTAAACGAAGATGACAATATAACACGTACCCCAATATTTGAAATGTTTGATCCTCCTTGATTTTTTACGTTCTGTATTTTCTCATAAGATTCACATTTAAGCTTTTTTGTTGTGAGCGTATGAATATTAGTCTTTCACTTTCAATCATTGTATACGCATCCACTAAAAACTATTGAAATAGCCTCCTTGAATTTAGGATCAATGAGAATTGATTAACTCTATCCTGGATTCTGAAAGCAAAGAATTGACGCATTGAAACCATTTTTTGTTTTGTAGTTGATGAAACCGGTGTGTGTCTGTGAGGTATGTCAACTCGGTAACCATCATCACCGTAAGGAAATAATAGCGGATATTGGAGGGCAAGGTATGATGGATGAAGCTCACTTATACGTTCTATAGTTCCTGATTGAGTTTTAACAATAATATCCCTTCTATCGATAGAATCCCCAATCTCTCCAACAACTAATGCTGCAACTTCAAATACGGTGGGTAAGTTGTACATACGACCATCTTTTGCCCTTTTACCAATTAAACGAAGTTTCAGGTCAAGATGAGGATTTTTTTTGAAGCAATCTCTGACCATTCTATAAGATTTCACTAACTCATTATCTGAATCTAGCTTTTGCTTCAGATATTTTATAATTTCTTCATCTAGCAGTTTAGCACTTTTGCTCAGCCCGTTTGATGAATCACTGTCAAGAATATGATAAAATATTATTAGATAAACAACTTTGTTAAAAACATAAACATGTAAATATACATATACCAAATAGTCTACATATATTAAAAAAAGTTGTTAATAATTATAATCAGTATTGTGAAAACATACCTAAAAATGGATTGCCTATTTTGAATCTCATTTTCTATGTCATATATGTAAAGTTGAGAAAATCTTGGTTTGGAACCATTCATAGGTAGAAGACTTCCAATACTATGATAATTTTGTCCACTCATCCTGAATATAAAAGGAGCTTTCCCTTTTTAGTGGATGAATCTATCTTACCCCCCATCGACGTAAAAGAAAATAGAGTTATAACGTCGAATATTCTTTAAAAAGAATTTGCTTTTACATCCACACAACGATAAAGATTCTGATACTCCATACTCGGATCCTTTAAATTTGGTAATTCTACTTTTCCGTATACACAACATATAGAGTAACTTTGTTTAGCACGACTTTTTACTCCCCTATTTGCCTCTTCCTTCCATATTTTTGCAGAACATATTTGACAAATCACAGATTGATCACCATGATCAAGGTAATCTGTAAAAATAAGTAAAGTGAAAACTTTATAATATTATAAAAATAAGTATGACATAAATAATACCTTTGGAGATGCCTTTAAAGTTATCTTTATTAATTTGTGCGTTGTCATCACTTGATTCTTGTGTGAGGTCTAGTGTAGTTATTTCTCCCGATGTAAGAGACTTCTGTTTCAATTTACGCTTTCTCGACGGCAACTTAGATGTTGTACATGATGACGCAGGGGTATTAAAAAATGGTCTTTGGTATAGATGATATATCCGGTTTATAGATAATGGTGAAGTTATGATCTCATTTGTTGTATCTACATTTATAATTACACTTGTAAAGTGAAAAAAATGATCATATAGAAATGATATAATTGTAAATATAAATTTTGCGATTATCATTAATGGTGAGTGAAAGTAAAGGAGAAAATGAAAACTTACCTTTTTTTCTTAAAGATAGTGAACATGAAGAATTATTATTTGAAGATAGACTTTGTAATGTTGAATGTTGAAAAGTTACAGGATAATTAACCGTAACATTTTCTTTACCACCTGGAAAGTAATATATAAAAAATGAAGAACATGCATTCTATTGATAGTGTTTACGCTCACTTTTGAAAAAAAATTATTGAAATGGTATTCTTAAGATTTTTATATCTAAAATTATAAAAACAATGTAATTTATAAATATGCTTTTGTTGTGACTCTTTTGACAGTGTTATTGATTTCTACAAAAGAGTCACAACAAAATTCTAGGCTCAAGTTAAAGAATTTAATAGTTTTTTTTCAAAACATTTGTAATAGCTAATTTAAATTTCATATTCATACACTGTTATTTGAAGATTTCAAGAATCTATTATCACTTTAATTGAGATCAAGGAATAATTTGGCACAAGATACGTCCTCTTGTGTTTACATAAGATTATGTAAAACTTATGACTCTTTTGACAAAGTTTGTGACTCTTTGTATAAAAAAATGAAGGTCTATAATTAATAATTTTTATTCAATTTACTATCATTTTGTTGTGACTCCTTTGTAGAAATCAATTTTTTTTTAAATCATAGGTAAAATAAATTGTATATTTATCTTTCATAAATATTTTTTGTTTTATATGCAAATTAATATATTTACAATTATTAAACCTTGTAATACACGGGCTATAACCTATTTATCTATAAAAGTATTTATGATATACATGTTCAATACATAATTGAATCTAAAAATGAACAAAATATTACCTACGTAATTTGAAGTTACTTTAGAAGATCGAGGCATGGAAGGAGACTGAACGTTTTTTGAGTCGAACATGTTTTGTTTCTTCCCATCCAAATATAATTTTCTGAGCTTTCTCGCATGTGTTGGATCATGTTTTTGTAAAGTAATATCTAAAGGAGTAGGAGTATAAACGTAAAGTTAATTATGGTTATAATACAAAATATAAATTATATAAGAGTAAAGAAATAAATTGCTTTGTTAATTGTAACTAAAAGTGAATTAAAAAAACGTTTAAGATGGAATGAATGTAATACCATTTGAAATATCAGTGAACGGCCTTCTATGGAGTTGGTCTACAAAACCACAAAATAAAAAACAGTCAGAATAACTATACCTAGTAGAATAAATATATTGTTGGGATTAAAATGTTAAAGATATAGATTTTTGACGTATTTTTATAAATATAACAATCAGTGTAAGTTAAAGAACTTTAGCGACAGACAAGTCCGTTGGTAACTTCTCGCCAATTGTATGTTTTGTCAGTCAATTAGATATGTATAAAAACTTGTTAAAGATTTTATCAACAAATCACCCACAAAATTTACCAATAGATCACCCACGGCGATTGTGGTATTTAAGATCTACCAATAATCTTCTTAATGTTTTCATTGGGATTAGTTTAGTTATCACTGAACAACGATCACTTTAGAAAATGATACTTATCCTCTAGTGATCCGTATGCAAGTAATTCTTTCATCTGTAATATTCACCTTTCTAGTAGTGGATTAAGGTAATGTATTTTATACTCCTTAATTACAGAACTGAAAAGTGTTAAAAGTCTCTAGTTTTGTTCTTTAAACTTTTAAATTAAATAAATTTCAGTATATAAATGTCTAATCTTGAAACATCTAGAATGAGTAAGACATATGTTACAATTAATATCTTCAAGTATTGTTCAATAAAAACATGTATTATTTTTAAAAAGAAATATTCAATATAATAATTAAAACATTTTTTAGTTGGCACCCATGTACAATAAACTGTTTGAATTTAAAAAGAAACTTTCAATATAAAAATTAAACTAAAATCCAAGCATAATAAAGTTAATAACCATGTAACCAAATCCAACAACTTAAATACTGAAACAATTAAAAACTTTAAAACATAGAAGTAGGGATCATTTCTCGATTTTTGGAATTAAAAGTTTTTGCTTTCCATTTGATTTTTCATAAACGCCGGAAAATGTACGGGATTTGGTGGATGAATGACCTGGAACTTCATTGTCATCGTAATGTCCACAAGATTACGTTTTAACGCAGCCGTGCTTTCATCTTCTCTATCAACAACGGTCGTATTTTTATATGGGGTTTGATTTGGGACCGGTGTAGCGTTGTCTTCAGTGATAGAAACAACATCCTTTTCCTTCAATATAAATATATATAACAAATTTATATAAAATATTCAAAATAAACTTTGTAAAAATAAATTTATTATTAAACAACCAATTGATATATTAAATTAGTATATGTATTATATAACATCATACCTTATGGTTGATAGTATCTTCAGATTGGAATTCCCCAGACATGCATGCTAACGAATCAGAGTTTTCCTGATATGATATAACGAAAAAATGTCAACAGTTGTTGATAGCAAGACTGAAGCATGTTTGTGCTCTCAATATGCTCATATTTGCTTTTGATACAGTTAGGAACCACGTGTAATACACCATTAGAATTACCTGGAACTTCACCATTAGAAAGCCATTGACATCTCAACAGTGACTAAAAGTGAAAGCAAACAGTGAAAGTGGAAAAACTGAATAGTTTGAGGTTTTTATTAATTTATAACTTTTACCCAACATGTTTTTCACAACACAACAATCAAAGTTAAATTGCTAACATAATACCGCAGATGTAAGAGACATTTAAATACAACTCTAATGCACTAAATAATAAGTTACCTCATCAATGTTAAGCTTCTTTTGAAGTTCACAAAGAATCCTTTTGTCTTGAGTTAATTTGGAAATGGTGTAAATCTTGTAGTTGTTATCCAAATTATATTTGTGATTTCTACCTTGAACCCAAATCTTTGATCTATAAGATTTTTGAAATCATCTGGAAATAGATCTGAATCTAGAGGGGCCAGTACAATGTGCAACTGTAACACCCGTATTTTTAAATGAATAAAAGGGCAAAAGAGAAAGAAAAAGAATGAAATAAAAGTCAACCCCAAAGTGGAGGGACCAAAAGTGTCAAAAAGCACAAAAGCAATAAAAGTTGGTGAAAAGGTGGCATGGCCGCCATTTCAACCTGCACAACATCTTTTCTTCGGTTTTTTTTAGAGAGAGAGAGCAGAGAAAACTCTCGGTTATTCGAAGAACAAGAAGAAGAAGTCGAAGTTGAGGTAAGAATTCGTATTTTTAAGTTGTTATTGGCTAGATAATGCCTCGGATATATGTCCTTATGTGCCTATATGCTTTCGGGTATGTGTTTTTGGTATTTAGGTGCTAGAAATATCAAGAATTCGGGGATTTGAGAGTATTAAGCTTGAAAGCAGCAAAAGGTGAGTTTCTAGACCCCGGTTTTTACTTGTTTTAAACTCTTTTGGGGCTGAAAATGTATTAAACGATTTTTACCATGTTTATCTATTGATACCCGTATGTGTTTTGGCATGTTTGATGATGTTTATTAGATGTTTATGTGTAGTTCATGCTTAGAAGGACCTTGGTAAGCTTAGAACATTTAGGCCAGATGTTTGGGTTTGGAAATGTCACACCCTCGCTTATAGCGGAAACACGAGGATGCGACGGACGGGATCGTCATAACACTTGGTATAAATACAGAGATATAATACATGCAAACTTCTCGTGTCATGACGTCCCCCGACACAATGGTGACTTGTGTCGTGGTTAGTCAGGTCCACGACTAACATAGTCTTATTGATCCAATACAAATCACACAATGTTCAAATATGAAACAAATGACAAATATTACATATGCAATACTATTAAAATCCTGAGGTCTCTGCTAAGGCATCTGCACTAGCTATCCTCTTTGATTATGTTCACCTGAAAAGATATGCTCAAAAATGTCAACACATAATGTTGGTGAGTTCCGCAGGTTTAAGTTTAAAACATTTGATGCTGTATAGAATTTGATATGGAATCATACTGTAAGCAAAACCACATAACATGTGTTTTTACAACCAACCCTATGACGTTTATGCATATAAGTTCGACGGAATATATTCACCCATGGCCTGATTGCTGGCAGCTGTAGTCGGTAACTCACAAGTTAAACCGATCTGTCGAGGGTGGGGGTGTCAACCCAGTAGTACTACCAATACCTATCCGTTGGTTCCTAACCCGGAATTAATGGTTGTAAGAATAGAATAACACCATGTATGTATTAGAATATAAGAATAGTATCACGTCGATTCCAAGTATGAAAATTGTAAATAAGATTGTTCAGCATCGAAAACGGGTGAGCATACTTTTCCCCCAAGTTTGGAAAACATTGAAACAGTTATAAAAGCATAAAAAGGGGCCACGGAAACTCACCTTGGATTGATGTAATGTATATGAACAAGAACTTCAACGAATTAGGCAAAGCACGATCAAACACGTTCAACACCTATTATTGATTTGTGATTGAGTCTTTAATACGAATGAATATATTTGGTAAGGTTTGAGTTGATTTGGTTTAACACGTGTCACACACGTAATTAGATATGTATATGTTACAATGTTTTTATAGATTTATATATGTATCTATCAATAAGTATTAGGTTTTACCAAATAATTATTTACATTCTGATTTCATTAGAAGGGTTTCATAAGTGTATTTATATATTTTTGGAATTAAATATAAAATGATGTAGTTTAATTATATAATTTATAATTATCCAAGAATATTTATAATTAAGGATATTTACACTTATAGTATTTTGATTAGTAATAAGGTATTAATTTATACCTTTGGTTCAAATATATTTTATAAGAAATAACCCACAATTTCATAAATAATTTGTGGATTTATAAATATATTAATTTGTATTTAAAGATAATAAAGTGTCCATTTTTATAAAAATAATTATTTATAATATTTATAAATAATATTTATATGATTTTTGTGATTAACTTGATTTAGAATTTATTTTATAAAAATAAATATTTTTAATATTTTTAAATAATATTTTATAAAAATCTATTAAAGTTTTTAAATAAAATAAATTTACAGAAAATTGTTTTGTAAGATTTAAAATAAGGGAAACTTATAAAATTTATTTTTATAATTTTTAGGAATTTTTCCATATTTTTATTGTATTTAATAAGCTTTTAAAAAAATAAAACAAGAAAAAGGAGGTTGCCGGGTTCGAACCCGGGACCTCACACACACAAACACACAGCCCAAACCAGTGAACCAAAGGCCGCAGCCGCGGTAAGAATTGGTTTTTAATTTATATAAACTCAGTTAACCAAACGATCCCCAAATCAAGAACCCTAATTTCGGATTTGATCCAAATTGATGCCCAATTCGAAACTGTAAATGATTATATTCATGGGGCTTTTGTTCCCCATGATGAATCGAGTTTGATGATAGGTTTAATTACCTGTTTTGATATTCAAATCGTCAAGGTCGATTGAAGAACAGGCCGCGAACAATGTGGAATCCAATGACGATCAAACGCTGATGATAATTCAATTAATTACGCAGGAAGGTTCGAATGATACTAATGATCAAAAGCCCTCTGGAAATTTGGGTTTATAATGGTTTTAATCGGGATTTTGAAAGAGTTGCAGGTCCGAATGATGAGGATGATCGAATTGATGTATTTGTATGTTTTCAGATGAGATTGAATGGTGCATTCGATTGGGAATGGTTATGTGATCTTATATACACGATAGATTTGATTAATTAATTGTTTTAGTGCTCGATAGTGGTGTTTTTCTTGGCCGACCATCGACGAGTGGGTTAGGTATAGTTAGGTCACTCCATTAATCAAATTGAGATATGAGATATGTTCGAATCTTGTTCTAGAACCGGTTGCTATGTTTATTTCGGGTTAAAATGGTGTGTTTTGGTGGTTTGATGATCGCCGGATTTTGGCCGGATGTTTGGCCGGCGGTGGGATCGACGGGGAAGGGGGTTGGTTTGGGATATTTACAGAATGGTCCCTGGAGTTTGCTTTATTTATTATTTTGTATAAAACTTTGTTTTAAAGTTTCGGTTTTGGCAAATTTACCCCCTGGACTTCATTATTAATAAAAATATATATATATTTTTTTTTATTTTTTATTTTTTATTTTTTAGTTTTTTTTTTGTTATCATTATTATTATTATTATTTTTTTATTATTGTTATTATTATTATTATTAGCATCATCATTATTATTATTATTATTATTATTATTATTATTATTATTATTATTATTATTTGTATTTCTATAATTATTTAACATCAACATATCAAACTCAATTTTTTTTTTTTTTTTTATAAAATTAACTTAAAAAAAATACGAGATGTTACAGTCTCCCCTACTTCAGGAAATTTCGTCCCGAAATTTATTCACGAGGAGTCTGAAACGAAAAGATGAGGGTACTTGAACTTCATTTGGTCCTCACGTTCCCAGATGAACTCTGGACCTCGCCTTGAGTTCCACCTCACTCGGACGATTGGGATTTTGCTGCGTTTTAATTGTTTGACCTCCCTATCCATTATTTCTATTGGTTCTTCCATAAAATGGAGTTTCTCATCAATCTTGATTTCTTCAAGTGGCACATGTAAGGACTCGTCCGCCAAACACTTCTTGAGGTTTGACACGTGAAAAGTATCGTGTACACCGCTGAGTTCTTGTGGCAACCTCAATCGGTAAGCCACCGGACCGATTCTTTCTGTAATCTCGAATGGTCCTACGTATCGAGGGGCTAACTTCCCTTTCTTTCCAAATCGTACAATCCCTTTCCAGGGAGAGACTTTGAGTAAGACGTGATCTCCAACATTGAATTCTAAGGGCTTCCGACGGTTGTCGGCATAGCTCTTTTGGCGATCTCTTGCAGCTTTTAGTCTGTCTTTAATTTGGAAAATCTTGTCAGTTGTTTCTTGGATGATTTCTGGGCCTGTTAGCTGGCTTTCACCAATCTCAGCCCAACAAACTGGCGATCTACATTTCCTCCCGTATAATGCTTCAAATGGAGCGCATCCAATGCTTGTGTGGTAACTGTTGTTGTAAGAGAACTCAATCAATGGTAAATGAGTATCCCAGCTACCACCAAAATCGATTACACAAGCTCTCAGCATGTCTTCCAACGTTTGTATCGTTCGTTCACTTTGGCCATCCGTTTGTGGGTGATAGGCGGTACTCATATCTAGTCGAGTGCCCATCGCTTTCTGCAACGTCTGCCAAAATCGTGAAGTAAATCGACTGTCTCGGTCGGATATGATTGACACCGGCACCCCATCCCGTGTCACGACCTCCTTGATGTACAATCTTGCCAGTTTATCCATTTTATAATCTTCTCGGATAGGCAAGAAGTGAGCAGATTTTGTCAGTCGATCCACTACGACCCATATCGAGTCGTGTCCGCTTGGTGTTCTCGGGAGTTTGGTAATGAAATCCATGGTGATGTTCTCCCATTTCCACTCGGGAATTTCGGGTTGTTGCAATAGTCCCGATGGTTTCTGATGTTCAGCTTTTACCTTGGAACACGTCAAGCATTTGCTCACATATAGAGCAATGTCTTTCTTCATACCCGGCCACCAGTATAGATCCTTCAGATCATGGTACATCTTGTCTGCACCGGGATGAACAGAATATCGAGTCTTGTGTGCTTCATCCAAGACTAGTGCGCGTACGCCTCCCCATTTGGGAACCCACATGCGATCAATGAAATAATATGCGCCGTCATCCTTGCGATTCATTTGTTTATCCAATCCTCGGAATTCTTCTTCTGCAAGGTTTTCTTCCTTTAGAGCCTCACCTTGCGCGCTTTGAATTTGAGCTTTCAAGTTCGTTTGTATAGTCAATCCCAAGGCTCTAACACGTAGTGATTTTACGCGTTCTTTACGACTGAGGGCGTCAGCCACCACATTTGCTTTCCCCGGATGATACCGGATTTCGCAATCGTAGTCACTAAGTAGTTCTACCCATCGTCGTTGTCGCATGTTGAGCTCTTTCTGATTCAGGATGTGTTGAAGGCTCTTATGATCAGTGTAGATGATGCATTTGGTTCCATACAGATAGTGCCTCCATATCTTCAGTGCAAAAACTACGGCGCCCAACTCCAAATCATGAGTCGTGTAGTTCTTTTCGTGCACCTTTAGTTGTCGTGAGGCGTAAGCAATCACCTTATCTCTTTGCATTAACACACATACCAATCCCTGATGCGAAGCATCGCAATACACCACGAAGTCATCAGTTCCGTCCGGAAGGGATAGTATTGGAGCATTGCACAGTTTTTCCTTTAGCGTCTGGAAAGCTTGTTCTTGTGCATGTCCCCAATCAAACTTCTTATCCTTCTGGGTTAGCATAGTCAACGGTTGTGCGATTTTTGAAAAGTTCGCAATAAACCGTCGATAATACCCGGCCAATCCTAAAAATTGTCGGATTTCTGATGGCGTTTGGGGTGTATCCCATTTCTTCACAGCTTCAATTTTGCCGGGGTCCACGTGAATTCCATCTTTGTTAACCACATGGCCCAAAAACTTCACTTCCTGGAGCCAGAACTCACACTTCGAGAATTTAGCGAAAAGTTTCTCTTCCCGCAATAGTTCAAGAATTGCTCGGAGGTGTTTCTCGTGATCTTCTTTCGAACGAGAATAGATAAGTATATCGTCTATGAACACGATCACGAACTTATCCAAGTATGGTTTGCACACCCGATTCATCAGATCCATGAATACAGCTGGTGCATTAGTCAATCCGAATGGCATGACTAAGAACTCATAGTGCCCATAACGAGTCCTGAATGCTGTCTTCGGTATATCATCTTCAAAAACTCTCAGTTGATGATATCCAGAACGAAGATCAATCTTGGAGAAATATGAAGCTCCTTGTAGTTGATCAAACAAATCATCAATTCTGGGAAGAGGGTATCGATTCTTCACCGTCAACTTGTTCAGCTCACGATAATCGATACACATACGAAATGACCCGTCTTTCTTCTTGACAAAGAGAACCGGTGCTCCCCATGGTGAATGACTCGGCCGAATGAATCCTTTTTCCAATAGCTCTTGTAGTTGACTGGATAATTCCTGCATTTCAGATGGTGCTAAACGATATGGTGCTTTTGCTACCGGCATAGCTCCAGGAACCAACTCGATACGAAATTCCACCTGTCGTAAAGGAGGTAAACCCGACAAATCATCAGGAAATACTTCCGGGTAATCTCGCACCACAGGAATATCTGTCAACTTGATGCCTTCTTCCTTCTTTTCTACCACATGAGCCAGGATTGCGTAGCACTGCTTCCGTAGACATCGACGCGTCTTCATGCAGGAAATAAGTTTCAGAGTTCTCCCTGGTCGTTCACCTTGAATCTTGAGTACCTCCCCATTAGGCATAGGGATTCGTACTACTTTCTCTCGACAAACGATCTCGGCTCCGTGCTTTGACAACCAATCCATACCCACGATTACGTCGAAGCTCCCTAGCTCGAAAGGTATTAAGTCTATGTCGAAAACATGGTCTTCTAATATTATAGAGCACTGTTTAATGATCTTATCTGCTGGTACGAATCTACCATTGGCCATTTCTACGGAAAAGCTGATTTCTAACTTACTAGGATTCAAGGCAAGCATGCGCGCAAAATCAGAAGATATGAAACTATTGTCTGCCCCGGTATCAAATAATATGGATGCAAAGTGGTTGTTGAGAAGATACGTACCCGTGACAACATTTGGATCTTGACGGGCATCATTAGTTCCAATGACGAAGGCACGTCCCCTTGCAGCATTTCCTTGGTTTCCCTGGTTCGGATTACCAGCTATAGCCAGCACTTGCTGTTGATTATTCCCCTGTTGTCCAGGTGCTCTATTCAGTCGGGGGCACGTGTTCCTGTAGTGATCGAGGCCCCCACATTCGTAACATGCCCTGGTATTCCCGGCGGGGTTAACCGCGTTGATAGGCGTTACCAGGTTTGGCGCAATCCTACAATCCTTCGCCCAATGACCCAGGCGCCTACAGTTTGTGCATTCCCGACATGGCCTTGCTGGGGAATGGTGCCAATTACACTTGTCGCACTTGGGGTACGGTCCCGTGTATTCCTTCCTTCCCTGTGTTGCAGCCACAAAGTTTCGGGCTGTCTTAGTCTTCTTATCGGATCTTCCAGTATTAGACCCGGACTCCTTTCTTTTCTCGGTTCCCTTCCCCAGTACTCCGGTTCTCACCATTTCGTCAGTAAGAGCGCCAGCTTTCATAATCGCGCTCTGGATCGTAGAAGGAGCAGCTGCAGTTACCAGTGCTCGGATTTGAGGCGCGAGTCCCCAAATATACCTCTCGATCCTCTTGGACTCTGGTGTCACTAAATGTGGAACCAATTTTGCCAATTCGTGGAAACGATCGGTGTATGTTGCGTGTCCAGCTCCAATCATGGCATGGTTCCAGAATTCCTGCTCCAGTTTCTGCATTTCGTTAAGAGGACAGTATTCCTCAGTGATCAACGCCTTGAATTCATCCCAGGTTAGCTGCATTGCAGACTCCCTTCCTCTGGCCTGAACCTGGGTGTTCCACCAGGTTAACGCCTTGCCCTGTAATGAGCATGTGGCATATTTGATACGTTGACTATCGAGGCACCCACTAATGTCAATGACTGCCTCCATCTTTTCCAACCATCTGGTCAAGGCTATTGCTCCGCCTTTTCCATCGAAATCCCGGGGTTTGCAGGCCACAAATTCTTTGTAGGAACATCCCCGTCTAACCTGGTTGATTCCAACTTCGTTCCCAGCGTTATCCCCTACTCCATGGTTGTGTTGACCGTTGGTGTTGTGATCATCGTGGAGAGGTTGGTTTAGCAGGGTGTCACTCACTTGGGTTACAATGGTTGGGATCAAAGTGGCTAGCTGCTGGGCAATCATAGCAGCTATGTCAGGGTTGTCGGTTCCCTGATTATTGCCAGTTGGAGCAGCACCTGCCCTTGATGGTCTGCCCCTACGCCTGTTCTGCGGGGCCTCACCCTCTTGGTTGGTTCTACGGTTAGCTCTCTTAGGTGCCATTTTCTAGACACAGACAGATGAATACTTTAGTTATCTTGAGATATATGCATGATTTCACTGTTAAATCCTAATAATCTATGCTTCAGTCCATTAAGATTATTATGTAACCCAGTTTAAGCGCATTCTTGGTATACCGGTGATGTTTATATATAGGGTTCCCCGCAGCGTTCCCACCACATCCACGATATACCTTGAATGACACTTAAACTAGTTACGTAACATCTCAATTTTCCTTAGCATTACTTCAAATAATAATGTTTTGTATGGGTAGAGAGTATTATGTATCCCACTTTTATTTTAGCATTTAATAGTTATTGAAATGCTAAGTGGAGAAACGTCTCACAAGGTCAATTTAATGATTTGGAAATACCATAAAGGCTCTAAATAGGACAGGACTTGAGTATATGGTAATAGTGTTTGATTACCCTTAACAGGATCTTACTAGAATTATGATTCTAGCACCCTAGGGTATAAAATAGAGACTTGTGATACTCATGATCGTTACCTTACGATAAGATTAGCCAGACTTCTCATGCATGGCGAATTGCAATTACGTGTGCACCCGTAATGGTAATTGCCTTGCATGATTACCCTTAGCTTCACTTATCCCAAGTTAACATCATAGTATTATTGAGCATAGATTATGTGATGTCCTTATGTCCATGAACCCATAGTATCCCATTAATAGCATGTAATAACAACTAGATTTCCAAGCACATAAGCACAATATATTTAAATGATAACTGTATATCCGTCATACTTTCAGGATTTCAGTCGTAACCATGATAGGGTCGGATTTAATATCCGAGATCAACGCTCCGCGTGATCACCTAAGTTCCCTTATGTTTAGATATTCCATAGAGAAAGACTAGGAGTAATGATCAGGTAACAAGCACATATGTATAAAATCAGGTATGTAGGAACATACTTGTATATTAAGTTCATAGACTTAATATATTTGACCTATTTGCCTTGCAGATTAGTGTATTGACCATAGTTTATCACTCATCCCAGAAATCCCCAGGTAAGCATACCAGGTCTCGTAATGAGATATATGCGATATGCTTGCCTTAGCCCGAGGGCCTTTTGCCAGGAAATCCAGAATACAGGTGTCTATGTGTCACACAAATCATGAAAGACATTTAGGTAAAATCAAATGCACACAATCCCTAGCATGCAATCTATATGAAGGTTCTTAGGTTATAGTCTAGGTCGAATTCTCCACCTAATTCTCTATAACCAAGGCTCTGATACCAATCTGTCACACCCTCGCTTATAGCGGAAACACGAGGATGCGACGGACGGGATCGTCATAACACTTGGTATAAATACAGAGATATAATACATGCAAACTTCTCGTGTCATGACGTCCCCCGACACAATGGTGACTTGTGTCGTGGTTAGTCAGGTCCACGACTAACATAGTCTTATTGATCCAATACAAATCACACAATGTTCAAATATGAAAACAAATGACAAATATTACATATGCAATACTATTAAAATCCTGAGGTCTCTGCTAAGGCATCTGCACTAGCTATCCTCTTTGATTATGTTCACCTGAAAAGATATGCTCAAAAATGTCAACACATAATGTTGGTGAGTTCCGCAGGTTTAAGTTTAAAACATTTGATGCTGTATAGAATTTGATATGGAATCATACTGTAAGCAAAACCACATAACATGTGTTTTACAACCAAACCCTATGACGTTTATGCATATAAGTTCGACGGAATATATTCACCCATGGCCTGATTGCTGGCAGCTGTAGTCGGTAACTCACAAGTTAAACCGATCTGTCGAGGGTGGGGGTGTCAACCCAGTAGTACTACCAATACCTATCCGTTGGTTCCTAACCCGGAATTAATGGTTGTAAGAATAGAATAACACCATGTATGTATTAGAATATAAGAATAGTATCACGTCGATTCCAAGTATGAAAATTGTAAATAAGATTGTTCAGCATCGAAAACGGGTGAGCATACTTTTCCCCCAAGTTTGGAAAACATTGAAACAGTTATAAAAGCATAAAAAGGGGCCACGGAAACTCACCTTGGATTGATGTAATGTATATGAACAAGAACTTCAACGAATTAGGCAAAGCACGATCAAACACGTTCAACACCTATTATTGATTTGTGATTGAGTCTTTAATACGAATGAATATATTTGGTAAGGTTTGAGTTGATTTGGTTTAACACGTGTCACACACGTAATTAGATATGTATATGTTACAATGTTTTTATAGATTTATATATGTATCTATCAATAAGTATTAGGTTTTACCAAATAATTATTTACATTCTGATTTCATTAGAAGGGTTTCATAAGTGTATTTATATATTTTTGGAATTAAATATAAAATGATGTAGTTTAATTATATAATTTATAATTATCCAAGAATATTTATAATTAAGGATATTTACACTTATAGTATTTTGATTAGTAATAAGGTATTAATTTATACCTTTGGTTCAAATATATTTTATAAGAAATAACCCATAATTTCATAAATAATTTGTGGATTTATAAATATATTAATTTGTATTTAAAGATAATAAAGTGTCCATTTTTATAAAAATAATTATTTATAATATTTATAAATAATATTTATATGATTTTTGTGATTAACTTGATTTAGAATTTATTTTATAAAAATAAGTATTTTTAATATTTTTAAATAATATTTTATAAAAATCTATTAAAGTTTTTAAATAAAATAAATTTACAGAAAATTGTTTTGTAAGATTTAAAATAAGGGAAACTTATAAAATTTATTTTTATAATTTTTAGGAATTTTTCCATATTTTTATTGTATTTAATAAGCTTTTAAAAAAATAAAACAAGAAAAGGAGGTTGCCGGGTTCGAACCCGGGACCTCACACACACAAACACACAGCCCAAACCAGTGAACCAAAGGCCGCAGCCGCGGTAAGAATTGGTTTTTAATTTATATAAACTCAGTTAACCAAACGATCCCCAAATCAAGAACCCTAATTTTGGATTTGATCCAAATTGATGCCCAATTCGAAACTGTAAATGATTATATTCATGGGGCTTTTGTTCCCCATGATGAATCGAGTTTGATGATAGGTTTAATTACCTGTTTTGATATTCAAATCGTCAAGGTCGATTGAAGAACAGGCCGCGAACAATGTGGAATCCAAATGACGATCAAACGCTGATGATAATTCAATTAATTACGCAGGAAGGTTCGAATGATACTAATGATCAAAAGCCCTCTGGAAATTTGGGTTTATAATGGTTTTAATCGGGATTTTGAAAGAGTTGCAGGTCCGAATGATGAGGATGATCGAATTGATGTATTTGTATGTTTTCAGATGAGATTGAATGGTGCATTCGATTGGGAATGGTTATGTGATCTTATATACACGATAGATTTGATTAATTAATTGTTTTAGTGCTCGATAGTGGTGTTTTTCTTGGCCGACCATCGACGAGTGGGTTAGGTATAGTTAGGTCACTCCATTAATCAAATTGAGATATGAGATATGTTCGAATCTTGTTCTAGAACCGGTTGCTATGTTTATTTCGGGTTAAAATGGTGTGTTTTGGTGGTTTGATGATCGCCGGATTTTGGCCGGATGTTTGGCCGGCGGTGGGATCGACGGGGAAGGGGGGTTGGTTTGGGATATTTACAGAATGGTCCCTGGAGTTTGCTTTATTTATTATTTTGTATAAAAACTTTGTTTTAAAGTTTCGGTTTTGGCAAATTTACCCCCTGGACTTCATTATTAATAAAAATATATATATATATTTTTTTTTTTATTTTTATTTTTTTTTTTTTAGTTTTTTTTTTGTTATCATTATTATTATTATTATTTTTTTATTATTATTATTATTATTATTAGCATCATTATTATTATTATTATTATTATTATTATTATTATTATTATTATTTATTATTATTATTATTATTTGTATTTCTATAATTATTTAACATCAACATATCAAACTCAATTTTTTTTTTTTTTATAAAATTAACTTAAAAAAAATACGAGATGTTACAGGAAATATCATAGTAATAGGCTGGACAGGAGGTTGATGAGTCTACACAGTAACCTCTTACGCCCAGGATTGCCTTAGAAATGTTCTAAGTAGGGTCATGAGTCCAAATAGTTCTCATATGCTCAAATAGTACCTAATACGCCTAAGGCTCATAAGCCTCAATAGTGCTCATATGCTTGAAAATGACTTAGAAAAAGTTAAGTGTAAGGTAATATGCCCAAACAGGGCTCTTACGCCTGAAAAGTAGGCTTAAAAGCCTAAGTGTAGGGTAATGAATCTTATCAGTACTCTTATGCCTAAAATAATGACTTAGAAAACTAAGTATAGGGTAATATGCCTGAATAGTACTCATACGCCTGAGATTTTTCTAAGTACAGGGTAAGGAGCCTAAACAGTGCTCATACGCCTGAATAGCTCATACGCCTAAGGTGAAAAAGTTTCTAAGTGTAGGCTGGTGAGCCTACATAGTGGTGAAAAGCCTGAACAAGGCTTATGCGCCCAAACAGGGCTCTTACGCCCAGACACTTAAAAATTTTTAGAAAATTTTCTGGGAGTCTGTGCTTTAGGGTTTGACCAAGGTTGACTAAGGGCCTATTAATGATGGTGTTCCATGCATGATATGATTATTTATAATTGTTCTTTATTATAGTTATTGTTATTATTATTACTCATAGTATGTGACTTTACGTGGTATGTTATTATCGTAATGTAAAGTATATTGTAATAATAAAGTGAAAGAGCAATAAAGAAAAGAAGTGGAACATAAATAAAATGTTAATAAGTCTTGCAAGCACATAGGAGGGACACGACCGTGTTGTTGTTAGCTCAACTGTGTTGCGGGTTAGCTACCCTTTTATGCACACAGGGTCAATCGATTGAGATTGGCAGGATCTTTGTAGCGTGCCCTGGGTGATTGGGTCGGCCTTGTACACAGTACACATAGCCCTTTCGAGGGATACAGTTGACCCTTCGGGGAACATAGTTGACCCTTTCGAGGGATATAGTTGACCCTTCGGGGAACATAGATGGCCCATCACCCGTTTTCCATCGCACACATAGTTGGGGCATTGCGCACTGGTCCACATAGACAGTGGAACATAAAGTTAAAAAGTTTACAGACAAGGCATACAGTACAGAGAACGAACAATATTTGTTCATACAGTTAATGCGTGCTCGCATACACAGTACAGAGTTGTATTTTACAGAAAAGAGTATTTTTATATACAACATATAGAAAGTATTTTATTACGTATAAAACTAGAACTCACTCAGCAACGCTGACTTTTATACATTTTCAGTTGGCAGGTAAATATTGCTGAGGATGGCACGAGGACGAAGCTACTCGGCAAGACAAGGCTGACATCCATCCATATTTTGATTCTATTGTTGTTTTGTAATGCAATTGAATAACCTTTTTGTAACTCATGAACAACATTGTATTGTTTAACAACAGTAGTTAAAAGTAAATGAAAGGTTTTATTACATGAAATTCCGCTGTGTATATTATGAAATGAATATTAATAGGTATCTATGTTGCAATGAATGATCAACTGTGAGGTGCCCGGGATCGGGGCCTTACAGCAACATATTTACATTAGATTATTATTTAAGTCATTAAATGGAAAACAAGAAGAGTTATTCATACACTTAAAATTCCTTGCAATAATTCATTTGCTGTTTTCTTTAAAATCTTCTTAGCTTCTCGGTCCCATAAAACTAAGTCAACAACACCAGTGGTATCTTGAACTTTGAGTATAATTTTATACCTGTAAAATATGTCAACAAAACAATTAGATAGGGCAAGTTAAGTCATATTTTAAGTAAATAAGTAGATAATATAAATAAAAAAACAATTATTGTTAAACCTGACAATAGCATCAACAACTTTGCCTCCACATTTAGGAGAACTACATTTAAATATCTGTTTTTCTTTAGGCTCATTAGACCCATCAGCAACCTCTCTTGGATTCACAGGATTTACCATTTTGTTGTAAAATTTGCAAGCATGATAGTACCACTTGACATCTCGAGGAATAAATATAATTGTACCAAAGATGACAAACGACATTTGCTAGAAAAAAAAAAATAATAGTTACCATTTAATTAAGTGGAAAACAAATTACATTCATAGCTAAAAAAAGCCCAAAACTCCATACCGTATCAATACCATCAATTTCTGCCACGTGTTTGAATTCTGTCTGAAAAACGAAATCATCATGAAACGACATAAGCATGGATGGCCCGGTTATAACAGAACTTGATGATGCACTGTGTACTTGATTTTTCTTTTCCAAACTGTATTAAAACAGACGTATATTAATGGGATAATCAATTAATTTTATGAGTATTAAAGAAAGTGATTAATATAACAAACCTTTGTTTGAAATGGAGAATCTCATCAATGTTATCATTGATAAAAAGGCGGCTGTGATTGAAGGAGTTTGAAACCGAAGTACGTTCTTTTGAAATACAATAAACAATGTTACAAAGCAAAGATGTGTAAATATATAATTTATTATCAAAATGAATTTAAAACAAATAGCCAATGTAGAAAAAACCATCATGAATCTTGGCGTAACCAAACTGAAGTATGATCACAACATGACCATCATCTTCTTTTGTGGTCAGGTAATTCGATATCTGATCAGCATAAGTATCCCATAGAGTGAGAGAAACCTTTTTTCCACTGCAAAATGACCATTTTAATCACCTATTATCGGCGAAAACATTTGTATAAAATCTGAAAATCAAATGTAAATTAAAAAAAAGTAAACTTACTTTAGATCTTGAATCATAAGACTCATTTTCCTACAGCTTGAACCATCCTTTTTTATAATATTTTCACCCTTATAATAAGAAACAATAAGACCAATAACGTCTGTAACATGAATATAATAATAACAATGAGTATAAATTATAAAAGATAAAAAATACAGTAATGTAATAAATGAACATAACTATGTTTTAAAATAAAGTACTTACCAACCGGTTGGTTGTCAATGGCTTTCACCTGAAGCAAGTCAAAGCTCGTAAAGTTAAATCCATAAAGGCTACCACCAAAATCCTCACATTTGGTCACCTTAGTTTTATCACTGAAACTTAGTTTCTGAGGATTATCAGCAACTTTGTACTTGTTGTAAATTTGCCTAATCTTAGGATATTTGATCAAAACACAACCCTTTACCACCAATAGTGTCTCCAGCCCATCAAACATGTTTTTCATAACCGAAGCATGAATTTTATTCCCCTATGAAAAGTACAGAAAGCATAATACATTACATGTATGAAGCAATTATATCCTTATATTATGTTAAACGACATTAAATGGTTATGGCAAATTCAAACCATAGATACAGTATACAGCTTAGAGTTTACACAACATGAAGAACTTGTATACAGCTAAAAAAAACAGTGGTGTTTAAAGCAAAAAATGATATATAGTTATATATAAATTTTAAAGTTTCTATACACGTGGGTGATCTATTGAAGTTGTTATTGCTAATATAATATTGCGTGGTAAACGCGTTGTAATTTAATAATTAGTTCAGAATGATTAAATTAAGGTAATTAGGATAATGAGTAGGAATTGCGTAGTAGGTTTCTACGCCGTGTTTTTGTCGCAAATATGTCATATAATGCGTCGCAATTGTGTCGTAAACAGTTTGCCACGAGCATTTTTCCAACAAAATATTTTTGTCGCAAATCCATAACAAATGATGTTTTCCTACGCATTTGCGACGGAAAAACGCATAGCAAATTCTTTTTTTTCCTAGTAGTGAGTAATACATCATTCTAGTCGTTTATTGCATGGAAAATTAAATTTTCTTTTGGGTATGTTTTTTATATCTATTTGGGTACGGTATATATGAAATAGGAAGTTATATTTTAAATTTTATGTTATTTATTTTATATACTTTAAACATTTATGTTGGGTTCAAATACAAAGTGAACATTATGTAAAAAGTGTGAGAAGTAATCGGTGAGTGACATGTGGCATATTTTTAAAATAGAAGGAGAGGTATTTTAGAAAGTCTAATTTATTGAACCCAAGCCTTCAACAAAATTCTGTTGAAGATTGCTTACATCTAATTTATTTGAACACAAGCCTTCAACAAAATTCTCAATTTATCGATTCAAACAGTTGACGTTTCATCTTACATCAATTTCAATCGTTGAAGATTCAAACGATCGAATTCATCTGTTGAAGATTGCTTTATGTTGTTTCTGTTGAAGATCGTTGAGTTATGTTGATCTATTGATTTCATCAGTTTGGTACGTATGAAGACGGTTATATACTGTAATTGAAATAGTATGTTAATAATTTTGTCATTTGGATCATCATTGTGTCTATACTGTCTGATTTCTGTGAATTTTGTTATTGATTGACATCATCATTGTGTCATAGGTATCATCATTATGTCATAGGTATCATCATTGTGCCATATGTATCATCATTGTGTCTTTTTGTTCGTCATTGTGTCTTTTGTATTGTCATTGTGTCTGAATAAAACAGTTATTGTGTCTATACTGTTAGATTACTCTAGACATTATCAATATGTTATTGAATATATTTTATAAATATCAGGTGAGTCTCTATATGTTGTGTCTTTTATGTTTTGTGTTTGTTATACGATTTTGTTATTGATTGACATCATCATTGTGTCTTAGATATCATCATTGTGTCTTTTTGTTCGTCATTGTGTCTTTTGTATTGTCATTGTGTCTGAATAAAACAATTATTGTTAATCAATTGGTTACGAACAAAGACGAGTTGGTTTTTTGCAGAGTTACCTGGAGGGAGCGAACGAAATGAAGCAAAATTTAGTGTACCTGTTAAGCAAAAGACAAAAGGTAGGCCGAAAAGAATGAAGTCAGCTCGTGAGTTAGCCATCGAACAAGCAGGAAAAAAGTTGAGAAATTGTGGGTTTTGCAAACAACCTGGTCACATTATACGCAATTGCAGTTTATATCTTCAAAGCATTAAGGATAAACAAGTTTCAAACAGCTCAACAGTTGATTCTATGCCTATTCAAGAATAGGATTCATTGTGTCATAAGATTTATTGTGTGATATACTCATTGTGTCATTATATTCATTGTGTCATAAGATTTATTGTGTCATATACTCATTGTGTCATTATATTCACTGTGTCATTATATTCATTGTGTCATAATACTAATTGTGTCATGTTTGAAGAGTTTTGTTTACGTTTGATTTTGACGATAAAAACAAGTTACCAAAATACTATTGTGTAATGTAAAGCAACATATAGCAACAAATATTAACATGCCAACACATAGCAAAATATAATAACATGCCAACATACCAAATTACTATTGTTTCAAATTACCATTGTGTCAAACTACCATTGTGTCAGAATACCATTGTGTCAAACTACCATTGTGTCAAACTACGATTGTGTTAAATTACCATTGTTTCAAACAACCATTGTGTAAAACAACCATTGTGTCAAACAACTATTATGTCAAATAACCATTGTGTCAAATAACCATTGTGTCAAACAACCATTGTATCAAACAACCATTATGTCAAACAACCATTGTGTCAAATTACTTTTTTGCCCCTCGGCCTGTTAGTAGTTTTCCACTTATTTATATTTTTGCCACCGCGTTTTTTTGAACCATTAATCTATTTTAATGAGTTGATCCAATGGCCAGAATTACTTCTCACCCTTTTTAGGAAATATAGCCTTTGTAGCATATTCTCTCCCATAAAAAAATACATGTTAGAGTTTTGAAAATAAAACATTACCGTTGGCTTAACGAAACCGAGTTTATTACTATTACTACTATAATTAAAAACTTTGGTTGGTGATTGCTTTTCCTTTTTTTTTGCGAAATTTTCTTTTGTTTCTTTTGTTTGTATTTTAACTTTTTTTTATTTTTTTTGTTAGTGTTTTAATATGGTTGTTTTGGGTGTTGGTTTGAGATTTTGGGGTGGAGTTTTTGTGGGTTTTTTTATCTGGACACGTGTCTTTGATTTGTAGGGTTCGTTGTCGTTGTCTTTCTCCGGATTTTTTTTCCTTTCATTATCGATACCCATACGATTCTCGCTATTAGGGTTTGGGTTTTCCTTTTGTTTGCTCTTTTCGGGGCTTTGATTTTCGGCGGTTTTTTATTTGGATTGTGTTGCTTTCTTGCGGCTTTGATTCATATGGTGTTGGGCTTTGATTTAGTTTTTGAGTTCTGCATATTCTGGTGTGTTATGGATTTAGGGTTTTTGTGTGTTTTACTTTGCGTATTTTACTGATTTTATGGGTTTGAACCTTTATTTTATTTTGATTTAGGGTTACATTAAAACTCGCATACACGTGGCAACGTGCGCGCCAAGTTTAAAATTTTCTTTGACTATTTTGTTTGTGCGTTTATTTTTTTTTCTTTTTTTATTTGTGTTTTAATATGGTTTGTTTTGTGTGTGGGCTCGAGAATTTGAGATGGGGTTTTTTGTATCTGGACACGTGTTTTTTGATTTATAGGGTTCGTTGACGTTGTCTTTCTCTGGTTTCCTGCTTTCTTTCTTTCGTTATCGATACCCTAACGATTCTGGATATTAAGGTTTGGGTTTTCCTTTTGTTTGCTCTTTTTGGGGCTTTGATTTTCGTCGGTTTTCTATTTTGGACTGTGTCGCTTTCTTACGGCTTTGATTTTCGTTTGTTTTGTGTATGGTGTTGGGCTTTGATTTAGTTTTTGGGTTCCGCATGTTCTGGTGTGTTATGGATTTGAGGTTTTAGTGTGTTTTACTTTGTGTATTTTACTGATTTTAATTATTTGATTATGTATTTTGTGTATATTTTTTTGTTTAAAATTTTCTTTGATTATTTTGTGTGCGTGTTTATTTTTTTTTTTTTTTTTTTGTTTGTGTTTTAATATGGTTTGTTTTGTGTGTGGGCTCAAGAATTTGGGATGGGGTTTTTGTATCTGGACACGTGTTTTTGATTTGTAGGGTTCATTGACGTTGTCTTTCTCCGGTTTCCTGCTTTCTTTCTTTCGTTATCGATACCCTGACGATTCTCGCTATTAAAGTTTGGGTTTTCCTTTTGTTTGCTCTTTTTGGGGCTTTGATTTTCGTCGGTTTTCTATTTTGGACTGTGTCGCTTTCTTACGGCTTTGATTTTCGTTTGTTTTGTGTATGGTGTGGGCTTTGATTTAGTTTTTGGGTTTCGCATGTTCTGGTGTGTTATGGATTTGGGGTTTTGGTGTGTTTTACTTTGTGTATTTTACTTATTTTGTGGTTTTGAACATTTATTTTGATTTTGATTTGGGGTTACATTAAAACTCGTATACGCGCGCAACGCGCGCCTCATAATTACTAGTTATATTTCAAAACGTTATCAAAAGACTTGAAATTTAATTAAATTTAATAGTAATTTTCATAATACTTCCGACCTCTTATGACCGAAAAATGGATTTTTTTAAAAAAAATCCAATTCATAAATCAACACACAATCCTACAAGGAAGAATTTATTAAGGATGTAACGTTAATTTGTATTCATCTGCATCAACCACCGAGAGTTGAGATATTCGTTGTACGGGAAGTTATGGATGAGCATGATTAGTTTTTATTCATATAAATTTGATAATGGTATGGACAATATAACCTTTATTTCTTTATTTATAGTTACCTTATTTATTTATTTACTAGTTTACTCCCCGTGTATTACACAAACTGAATAAATAATATCTTAAATCATTAGTAATATAAAATTATGCATTATAAAATCATGCTTAAAGATAAATATGATTATAGTTTCGTATAAATAGTTACTTTAAGTAAATAAACAATAATTTATTTTTCTTAAACTTTTTTTTGTAGAAAAATTATGATTTTTAAGTATTTTTTAAAAATTAATTTAAAAAAATAGTTTGTTGTATTCTGTATTTTATAAAATTTATTTTTAAAAAGGTTTGTTTTTAATAAACATTAGGTTTTTAATTTATTAAACTATATATTTTTTAATTTGAAAATAGTATGAGTAATATTATTAGTATTCAATATTATTAATTATATAGAGAAATAAGAAAATAAGTATAATGAGACTTACAATTGTTTCACGCTTATATTAGTATTTTTATAAATAGATAGATAAGCTAAAACCTATTAATTAAATGGATATAGTTAGTAATAGGGTTACAGTATAAAATTTTAATATAAAATATAATTAAAATTATATATACGTAATAGTTCAAGAAATAAAATAATTATGCTATTTTTTAACTCTCTTATCTAAATAGTTTTATTTTTAAACATTCGTTTTATGATTTTTAAAAAATCCACCTATTTATAATTAGAAACAAAATGATTTAAAATATTTTGTTTAAAAAAGGTTTAGTGTTTTAGAAATTTTATATAAAATTTTAGTTTTTTATTATTTAGATTTTAGTTAAGATGTGATTTCTAATTTTCTTAATAAAATCTATTTTTAAATGATAGTTTGATTTTAAAAAATTTAGATAAGAGAGAGAAATATAACAATTAATAAAATTTATTTTTAATGAGAGAGAAAGTTATATGAGTATTTAAATTAGTATAATACCCTTTTGGAGGGAAAATTGATATGTGGATGTCTGAAAAAATGACAAGTGTTAAAAGAGTGGATTAAGATAATGACAAGTGATAAAAGAAACCTTGGTTTATAGATACTATAGATTAACAAATGAGTTACACCTAACAAACGTGCAGCGAACTAAGAATATTATAACAGGAAATAGTATACGTACCACACCAATCTAGAAAGAACAAATAGCTTACTATTCATTTTTACTAAAGATGATGATTACTAGGTGGTTATTGTAAAGAGAGTGAAGGAGTCACTCTCATAACATACATCACACTATACCATAAACCCAACAATCAAAATTTACTATATTATACTATATCATACTATGAAGGGCGAAGCTTAGTGGAGACCGGCGGGGGGGGGGGGGGTAACACCCGGCCCCTCATACCAACAATATTGTCCGCTTCGCCCACGAGGAGCTCACGGATTTGCTTTTGGTTGCCCGGGTGAAAACTTCCCAGGGAGGTCACCCATCCCTGGATTGCTCCCACCTGAGCACGCTTAACTGTGGAGTTCTCCTCTCATCCATAGCCAATACGCCCAAAACGCGTTGTTGATATTAGAGGCCAGACATTCCTTATGAACCAGGAATCTCTCCTGTCCACGGCCGATGTGGGATATGTGTAGGGTGTCACAAGCACCCCCTGTTTGGACTCATCGTCCTCGATGAGCCCGAGAAGTCACCATCCTTGGTGAGGTATGTCCCACATCCCGAACGGCACAGGAGTGGCTCTGATACCATTCTGTAACACCCGGCCCCTCATACCAACAATATTGTCCGCTTCGCCCACGAGGAGCTCACGGATTTGCTTTTGGTTGCCCGGGTGAAAACTTCCCAGGGAGGTCACCCATCCCTGGATTGCTCCCACCTGAGCACGCTTAACTGTGGAGTTCTCCTCTCATCCACAGCCAATACGCCCAAACGCGTTGTTGATATTAGAGGCCAGACATTCCTTATGAACCAGGAATCTCTCCTGTCCACGGCCGATGTGGGATATGTGTAGGGTGTCACAGGGGGGGGGGCTCTCTCTCTTTTTTTCGTCGGTAATGTTAAATTTTAGTCCGGTAGTGTAAATTTTTGACCCGGTAGTGTAAATTTTTATATAAATATCGAGTTCGCCCCCCCTAAAAAATATTAATTTCGCCCCCCCCCCCCCCCCCCCACGATAATGTTTAAGCTTCGCCACTGCATACTATACCACATGCTTAAATTTGGTGACAGATGTGATACCACACATGCCACTCTACGACACTATACCACACACACAAACAACAACATAAACTCACGGCGACAACATGCCATAAAAACGAAAATGTACGATTCGAAGAGAGATGTTGGAGACTCCAAAGTCGGTGCGATCATACATTACAACACGATCATTGGGAAGTAGTTGCATGTGCATGGTTGAGATGCCGATGCTTGGGAGGAGGAGGGGACCATGACCCACCAGCACCAGGACACTCTGGGCCATGAAGAAGGATGATAATTACTAAAATGAGAAGGTGATGAGAATTGAGGGTGGTGAAGAAGCTCATATTTCAGCTAGTGTTTCTTTTACTTTCTATTTTGGGATTATTAGTGAGGTTTGTTGTGTATGCTGGATGTGATGGAGATTGCTTTAAATACTACTTGTTCATGCGCTCTTAAGTCAATGAGCTCCATACATAAAAGTTATTAAAGGAGTTTAGATATATTCTATATTTCTTTCAACATTTTAGTTCCATATATTTTAGTTTGTACGTGTAGTATTCAAATAATTTGTGGGGTTCGCCAACTTAATCATTGACATAGATATAAAGTCAATTATCAATATCATTTATTTATATCCTCTGCTTATTCTAGTATAATAAAAAAACAAAACTTTTTAGTTTTTCTTAGCAGATTTGTTAGCATTTCTTAACCATAAAAGATTGCATTAAAAAGACGACTAGCAAGAGAAACAATCACAAAGATGACTAATAGTTTTTTTTTTCAACTAATTATGCGTGTAGATATTCTTGATCCATAATCAAGATAAGATGTACTTTGTTCAACATCAATTGAAGTTAACTAGCTTAGAGAATTGTCAAGACAAGATGAAAAAGTTATGTCAAATCTTCAAAGAACTTGAAAAACAAAATTAAAAGAAAATTGAACTTGAAAGTTTCAAGGCAAAATGACACGTATATCAGTATATCAATATATCATATATACGTATGTAAATAACAATTCATAGATTTGTGTTCATGATAAGTCTCACAACGTACTATGATTTGCCTAGAATGAAGTTGTCTAGGAGTACTAGTGAGTTTATTTTTACTAGTTGTATACTTAACAATTTTTTGGAGCAGTTTGATAGTCTATTAATAGTTATTAAAAGGTTACATTTTACATGTTATTAAGAGGTTACCTTTTAATAGTTTATAACATCTTAATTCTTAATAGGTAATTTTAATACTGAATGGTTAATATGTATCATTAAGATTTAATAAACCTATTGACCATTCATTGGGGTTATCTCTTAATCATTGAGAGATAGCCTTAACGACCATTAAGAGACTATCAAATTATCATTAAAAATACTACCAAACAACCGCTTATTTTAAAGACCAAATAGGAGATAGGGTGGTGCATGGGTATGTTGGTTCGGTTTAGACTAAATAGAAACAAAAACCGATATTTCGGTTTCTAGGTTTTTAAAACCGTTTGTTTTCGTTTTTTGCGGTTTTTTGGTTTTTGATTTTCACTTTGGTTTCGGTTCGGTTTCAGTTATTTTCGATTATACCATTTGGGCTTCAAGTTTTTAAATAAAAATTTGGTCCAGATTAATACATATAAAATAAAATCTTTAGGCATTTTATTGATATTTAAATATAATCAATATATTCTTGTAAATTACTTGAAACTAAAAGAATTACAATTCATAAAATAAATAACAAAAAATTTAGTAAACCTTTTAATTTATCAATTCCAACAAAAAAGTTTAAAGATTATTATTGAAATCTAAATATTCAAACAAAATTAGATAATATAAGTTAAATAAGTAATAGGTTAATCATGTTTATAAGTATATGAATACACCTCTAAATTTAGAAGTTCGGTTTGTATGGTTTCGGTTTGGTTTTTTCGGTTTTTGTTACAAGCAAAACCAAAACCAAATTGGAAAAAATCGGTTTTGAAAAAACCATCAAACCAAAGCATCGGTTTCTTATTGGTTTCGGTTTTTCAATTCGGTTCGTCGGTTAATCCGGTTATGGTTCTGTTACGGATCGATTATTATGGTTTCTTGCACACTCTAATAGGAGATGCTTATTACATGCTTTACTATTGCATATTGTGTGGATCACATGAAAAATATTGTTGATGATCCATGCCACCATGAGAGGGGGAGAAGGCAAATGGAGATGGAAAAAGTAAGTGTTGGTTGTTCACGTACAAGGTATAAGACATGAGAATGAAAAATATAATATTTAATAACCAATTTTTAATTAACCTATTCAAATAATTCTATTAGATATCCTTTGATTTGTTCCTGTTATATATTAAGCTAATCGTTAATCATTGACTGGATAATTAATCAAAACTAAAGTTTTATAATATGGTATGAAACTTCTTCTTCTAGAGGTTAGACGGTTAGTTCTTTGCATCTAGGGCTTATTAATATTTTGAAGTAAATAATAAAATATTAAATATGGTGGATAAAAGAGCCAGTTATAATTGAAGGAATGTCAAATCACTACCAAACATCATAACCATTCTTGTGATAAGTATACTAGCATGTACGTGTTTTCTTTTGGTGACAAGCATTCAAAGTTTCATATAAGGTTGTTACTGATTGAATGGATATTGTATATATAATATTTAAGTTAGGGTGAGGAGATGGCCTAGGATAAGAGGTGAATCGTGAGAATAGTTGTAAAATAATTACATAATCTAATACAAGAAAATAGACTTGTTTTTTTACATTTAAACTACAATCAAATTCGAATAGAATTCACAAAAACTATTTATTCGAATGGTGATCTATGTGAATAAATTGAATTACAAAAAAAAATACAGCAATAGCTTTTTTTATGTATAATATATACACACACGTTTGGATTATTCAAGTCAATTCATCTTAGTATACAAAAATTCAATTCAGATAAAGAATAGATTTGAATACACCATAATTTGAATTCAAATTCGTTATTTGAATGAATTCGATCCAAATTTCCTTATTCGTAGTTCAATTCGAATAATGAAAACTCATATTGCTAGTTACTTTTCATGCAAAAATAATATCATCTCGCTTTAAAACAAACAAACAAACAACACATACCCAGTGTCTCCCGCTGAAGAGCAGGGTCTGGGAGGGGTATATGGTGGCAAGTCTTTCCTCTATCTAGGAAGATAGAGAGACCACTTCCGAAGAGACCCCCGACTCGTTAACACAGGCAATAACAATAACCATCATAACAAAGCATATAACAAAGCATATACAACGCATATACAAAGCATATAACACAGCATAACTAAGGCAATAACCATCATAATACGAAGCATATAACACAATGATATATATGACAAGAAGAATTAGATACTGCGCATGTAACACCAAAAAGGATAGATGAGTAAAACTACACCTAACGTGTGGGGTACGGCCATATGTCATCGTATACCCTTCCCACCCACAAAACCCACTAAAAGTCCTTAATTTAATTCTACGCCTCCACTCACTTCTATCCTCGATCATGTTCTCAGAGAGATGCAAGTCCATCATGTCTCTCCTAATAACCTCGTCCCAAGTCAACCTAGGTCTACCTCTGCTCCTCCTACCCTCTAAGTGATATTCTCTACTGCTCGGACTGGTGCTGCCATCGTTCTCTCTTCACGTGCCCAAACCATCTTAATCTTCCTCTCTATTTTTTCTGTGATACACGCCACTCTAGCCTCTGACGAAAGACGTCGTTTCTTATCCGATCCAATCTTGTGTGTCCACACATCCACCTCAGCATTCGCATTTCTGCGACCTCTATTTGTCTCTCGTGCGATTTCTTTATGGCCCAACAGTCTGTGCCGTATAACATAGCTGACGTACTGCCGCTCTGTAGAATTTTCCCTTTAGTTTTGCCGGGAACCTCTTATCACACAAAATCCCTGATGCTGCTTCCACTTGCACCATCCTGATTGTATACGGTGTGCTACATCGCTGTGTATTCTCCATCTTCCTGTACGTACGAGCCAAGTATTTGAACCTAGACGTCCGGGGGACCGCCATGCCTTGGATACTGATTTGGGTGTCCTCTTCGGCTCACCACTAAAGTACAATGATGTATTTGTCTTAGCGCGAACTTATCCTAAGCCCTGCGTTCTATTGCTGCTCTCCAGTTTAGTCTCTCGTTAAGCACCGTCCTAGATTCTGATATTAAGGCGATATCATCCGCAAACAGCAACACCATGGGACTGGCTGTTGTATAGACTTGGTCATCTCGTCCAGCACACTGTGAAGAGGAATGGGCTCAATGCCGATCCTTGTGGAGTCCTACTTTCACCGGGAAGTAGTCTGTTGTCTCCGACAGGTGCTCGTACACATGTTTTTGCCCGTCATACATATCCTTTATTATTTTGATATACCTTTCTGGTACCTTTCTAAGTTGTAGACTTTCCCAGATGAGTTTCCGCGCACACTGTCATATGCTTTTTCTAGGTCAATGAATTACCATATGCAGGTCTCTTTTCTTTCTCTATATTTCCATTATCCTTTTATGACGTGTATAGCTCTCTGTTGTAGAAGGCCTGGCATAAATCCAAATTGGTTTACCGCTATCTGAGTTTCTCGTAATTCTCGTGTCAAACAATCTTTCCATAGCTTCATCGTGTGACTCAATAGCTTTATTCCCCTGTAATTTGGCAACATTGGACATCTCCTTTTTCTTATATATGGGGACTATGACACTGCTTCTCCATGCTCTGGCATCTTTCCTGTCTTAAAATAGTGTTGAATAAGTCCGTTAGCCATTGTAGGCTCATCTCCTAGGCACTTCACACTTCAATCGGGATGTTGTCTGGCCCCACCGCCTTAGCCTTCCCATTTTCTTCAAGCTCTCTTAACTTCATCGACTGTGATGCTTCTGCAATAGCACTTGTTTTGTTGCGTCGTTTGAGTTGTTTCGTCGATCTCCGCTTGTTGATTACGGTCGTTATGTTGAAAGGTTATCGAAGTAAGTGTTCCATCTCCCTTGATGTCTCTCCTCACCAAGACTTTCCATCCGCGTCCTTTATAAACTTCACCGATCTCAAGTCCTGTCTACTACGTTCCCTTGCCTTGGCAATCTTAAACATGTCATGTTCACCCTCTTTCGTCTCTAATCGCTTATACATCCTCTCGTATGCTGTGTTCTTTGCCTCTGACACAGACTTTTTCGCCTCTCGTTTTGCCTCTTTGTATTTATCTTTTAGCTCTGTTCGTTCTTCCTCATTGTTACAGCGTAAAAGCTCTCTAAAACTTTGTTGTTTAATTCTTATCTTCTCGTGTACATCTTCGTTCCACCACCAGGATTCCTTGTGACCGATTTTCCTATTTTGTTGTAGTCCCAAGCGTTTCTTTAGCTGCTTGAATGACTCTAGTTGCCATAGCCTCCCACTTTTGGTTTGCGTCTTCCTGTGGCTCACTCGGGTTCATTGGTATGATTTTATCTCTAAAGATGGTAATCTTTTCGTCTTTGAGTTGTCCCCATCTGATCGTAGGTCTACTTCTCTTAGTTGGTTGGACACTTGCTCTCTTGAGTCGTATATCTGCCACCAACATGTGATGTTGAGTGACTACTGTCTGTGTCCCGGTATTGTCTTGCAGTCCTTCCACGAGCTACGATCTTCTCTCCTCATCAGCAAATAATCTATCTGTGTGTGTCTCCCGCCGCCGCGCTAAACGTAATAGATGCGATTCTCTTTTCTTGAAAAACGAATTTATGATGCTTAGTTCATGCGCTAATGCAAAGTCAAGAAGCTCCCTACGACGTCATTCCTCAGACCATACCGAAGCCAAGCCTCCATGCACCAACGGGAAATGATCGTTGTCCTTACCGATATGCCCATTAAAATCTCCTCCTATGAATATTTTTTCTTCTCGGGGTATGTCTCCCATAACGTGATCTAGACTCTCCCAGAACTTCTTTCTTTCCCGTATCCCCTAGTCCAACTTGCGTTATACGCACTAACTACAAAACAGCCACTACCTCGTCTCCTATTACTATCCTTAACAACATCAGTCTATCATCGATTCTTCTAACCTCCACTACATTATCCTGAAGTTCTTTAGCTACTAACAAACCTACTCCATTTTTTGTTCCATCTGACCCTGAGTACCATATTTTATACCCATACACTCCTTTGCCCTCCCACCTCGCCATCTAGTCTCCTGGAGACACGCTATCTGAACCTTACGACTCCTTAACACATCTATTATCTCTAATAACTTACCAGTAAGTGTTCCTACATTCCACGATGCCACTCGTAATTTAAACCCTTATCCCTGTAGTTGCATCTCTCGTCACCGTACATGATCTCGGGACAACATAATGTCTCCTGTTATCTATTATACCTCACTCACCCAACGTGACAAGGAACACCTTAAAAAGAGGATGCCACACTAATAAAGCATAAACAGAAGCAGTCGAACACAATTACCACCCAGCAACAGAAATATATCAAATCCCACGACAATCCGTCCAATCTAAACTATTTAAAATCAGAACAAGTAACTATTTAAAATCATAGCAGAGAATATGAAGTAACAATCAGACTAGGAGCAGGGATATAAACTAACAATCAGGCTAGTAGCAGAGATATAACCTAACAATCAGCACAATCAGTCCAAATGACAACCTATAAATAGATCACTCAAATTAACGAACAAGTAGCTATTAAGAACAAATATAAATAGATCACCCAATTAAGAACACAATTAGATGCCCACAGATAGAGACAGGGGATGGCTCTCCCTGTTAAAACAGTGCTGGTCCTCCTAACCCAGCCCAAACAATGCCTACAACAAGAGAATATTCGTGATGCAGAATAATAAAAAACAGAAAGAAGAGAATGATGGAACGAACTCACCCAGGGGTACCCAAGTTAGGGTATTCCATCCTTTAACAAAACAACCAGAACCAAGTAGCACCACCCAATTTGGTACTTTGACTTTATCAATAGATCTAGGGTTTTAACCCTAGAACCCCAACAGAAAGTTTCAGATCGCCGTGAACCAGCGAGCACGAACAAGCGAGCACGAACAAGTAGCTATCTGTTCACAGGTCGTCGGTGGGCTATTGCTCTGTTCACAAACCAGCGATTTCACAAACAAGTAGCTATTTGTTGCGCAGGTCGTCGGTAGCCCTAGAACACCAAACAGAAACTTTCAACCGTGTACGGATCGCCGGTCTGTTCACAAGCGTGTACGGATCGCCACCGTGTACGGATCGCCGGTCGGTAGCCCTAGAACACCAAACAGCGATTTCACAAACAAGTAGCGATTTCACCAAACGAACAAGCGTGTACGGATCGCCGGTCAATGTCTATAAATATGTTTATTTAATTAACTAATATGTGATACAGGAACGAAAGCAGTCAATGTCTCAATAAGTAATTGATAAACAAAGGAATATATTGAATCAAATGTTCCAATAATAATATTCTTATATTCAAATATCAATAAAAACTAATAACAAAAGTTCACCAATCCCTATTATTTTATTATAACCCTAAGATCCTTAAAGATAAACATGAATAAACCAAATAAATAAAAGATATGATAATTATAATAAAATAATAGATAATATGGAATTAAATATTTTTTAAATCGCTAAATACTTCAATCCGGGTCCCATTGAATCTCATCCCATAACGGGTTTAGATCATGAGTTCTCATCCGTACAATACGTATAAAACATTTATATTGAATGCATATAGTTAATGTATTGGAGGCCAAGAAGCGAGTCATTATTTGTTTCAAATATGAGTAGAGTTTTTGTATTTGGTAATTTTGGGGCATATACTTTGACATATTACCTAAGAACTAATATACCCCAGATGCATGGGAATCAAATATATAAGCATGTTTATTAGGTAGATGTTGGTAATTGGTGACGTTTGACATTCGAAACAGTTTATTAAAATCCAATCCTTTGCTTATAATATTATTATAAAAAAATGAGATGATACGTATATATACTAGGTCCAATATAGAACAACATTAACAAAGCAATATTATATGAAGCAGCAACACAACGTGTACAATTATTATTGTAATTTAAAATTCTGCGTTGCTTCCTCAAGCCAATGATTAGATGTGGTTCTAACTTCTATTAATCAAATTATCTGATTGTAACAAACATCCTCATTAAATTACAACTAGTTTTTTTTGCCCCGCGCGTTGCGCGTAGTCTTCGTCATGATCCCAAATATCAAAACGCAAATGTCAAACAAAATGTAACGGTTACCATTCCAATGTAAAATCCTAAAGCGTGTAGAAAGGTAAAACAAACCCGTCGCTACGACTCTCACTCCATCGATAACCTTAACGGCTACTTCATCGTAATTCGTAAAGTGATAAAATAATTTAAGTGACTCACATTAACCTTGAGAGCAGGGAGAGGAGCTTTTGACATATTGGGTCGTATCCAGCTTCGTTCTCTGCTCAACTTTGGTATTGAAGTTCATGTTGCTACAAAGTTGAATTAACACGATCATGACATTCTCATTTCCAATATGCGTGGCGCTTACACGGGGAAAAAAAAGAATTTGCTATCTAAGTTCATATTGCTACAGATTAAATCATATTTTTATTTTGGCATCTGAAAACAACCCCAAAAATCAAGAAATGGAACATTAAGCATCTAATTTCATGCTAATTGTATCCAACATTCTTAATCAATCTTGCATTCGTCCTAAGGATAGGCTACTAATTTAGACTCTATAGTGGAGAGATCTGGTAGAAAAATGTTCCAAAAGGAAGGTCAAAAATCTCAAGGCACTGCTAAAGAATATTGACATAAGTATCATGGGTAATATTACCAGAGTTCAAAGAATATTATATTACAGAATAATAATATTTAAAGATAGGCAAGCTATAGTTCTATTCAATCTTTTCAAATGGGTATTCATTTTAAAAAAACAAAAAAGTAAACTTGGACTACACTTCAAAAAACTTGGCAATAAGCACATAACAAACTTGAGCATGTGATCGAGGTATACTCGAACTGACCTCAGAATCATGAAAACTGGATATAGAATCGCAGTTGTTGTTATTATAACATGTAGAGTGATTACAACCTACAATAGTAGATCAGATTATAATAATTTCTGTCAATATAATATAAATATAATTTCCTCATAATAATTTTACTTACAGGTCTGATAAGTGTTTTTTTCCATGCCAATTTCTCAACAATGTAAGCAGTAAGAGGGAAGGCAGAGAGAGACACTGCATCAAAAATCATAAATCAGCACCTCCACTGAATGAAGTGATTATGTTCCAAATCATCCAAATACAGTCGAACTAATATGCTCCACACAGTCAATGAACTGAAGTGAATGAACACAACAAAACTGACCAAATTCATATCAGCTGTAATCCATTTATGAAAATGTATCTAAAAATCAAAACCAGTAAAAAGTCCATATGAAAATTAAAGAGACCACATAAAGTAAACACATCAAACGTCTAAGCCTATATATAAAATTCAATCGATACCTGAAGGGGGATCTGCGGGCTGAAGGGATCTGAGGGCCGAAGGGGATCTGCGGGCCGAAGTGGCGACGGTTGCCGAAGGGGATCTGCGGGCCGAAGGTCGCGACAGGCCGAATTAGAAAGTAATAATATATCAAATAAGTTACAACTCAAAGTTATTTGATACAAAGATGCATAAAAGTAACTTACGCCATGTTTTCGGTTGATAAGATCTTCGAGTCTAACTGTCAAGAATAAACAACATTTCAGGATAAAAACATTATGGTAAACATTAATAGCTCATATGCAAGTTGTAACTAAAACAGATCACGCAAAATAAAACACCAACTCTTGTATTTATCAAAACTCTAATTTTGCATTTAAAATATTGTGTACACAATACTTTACAATCGACAGTAAACAACAACACATGAAATAATTTGTTTCAAACCTCTTAAAAAATGCTAAGAACATGACCAAGATACATGTAAAAGCCACAAAAAAACAAAATTTATATTAACTCTGTTCCTTTCACTTTGTGTGAAAACAATATTTTCCTGTAGTATTCCTTTCTGCTGCCACAAAACTTAATCCAAAATATGAAATAACCACTCTTTATTTGGTTATCCTTGGTGGGAAAAAAAAAACAGTTAAAAAAATTTGTATGCATTAATTTGATTTCTATCTCTTGAACACTTCATCATAACCAAATTACAACCTAATTTAAGCCAGATGACTACTTTAAAGCGCATTTCAAAGTTCTACACACTTTCATTTCTATGTGTCTAAAAGTGTACAAAACAGAATCTTGACGTGACATCAATGAAAGATAATAAGTTGCGATATAGGAATGATATCAATTATAGTGGAACGAAATAGAGTGATGGCAAATTGTTGGGTTGTAAAGGCTTTTCTTTTGGTCGACAGGTTTGATCATGTGGGCCGGTTTTCACTTAAATTATATGGGGCCTATTTTGTTTCTTGTTGACTAAGTTTTTTACCCTAGTTCTATCTCTACATAACCAAGCATGTGTTATTGTAATCTTTGTGATAAAAAAACCCTAGCTGCATCTGTGGACGTAGGTGTCACATCGAGACTAAACCACATTATATTGTTCGTTTATTTTCTGTTTGTATGTGATAATCGTTTCTGTGTGTGTGTTGTCAATTCCACTGTGTACAGCTGTGATTCCTGACAAAAATGGTACTAAAGACTCCCAATTTATGAAATATGAAATAAAACTATATGACTCTAAGCATCAAAACTATTATCATTGAGAGTATTTCATTTCCAATCATGGTTGGAATTTTTAGAAGTAATTTTCAAAACATGATATGCAATTTTTATATAATTCTTACAAAAACATGAAATTGAGGAAATTAAACATAAAGGATGCCAAGATGGACGAGCTCAAAACAATTTCATGTTTTTTTTAACAAAATGGAATACGCGTTGTTTACAAACAATGGTTTATGTAAAGAGTTATTTATTATTCATGCTATATTGATACGTTGTCTACTTGTCTTCTATGTATATGCATGTTCTATACTTTGTAATGTTGTTACAAGATCATAGCATATAATAAGGTGTTTACTTGCATAATGAATACATAATCTGTTAATTGAAATGCAGGGTGTATGAGGTTTGTATAAACACTAACACTCCTGAGAGATGAATGCCTAAATAGATGTAAGCAAATCAATCAAGAAAACTAATGACATTACAAAAGTTAATGTAAACCAATTACCAGTTACTCAAAAAAAACTTACAGTGCATCAAAGCCCTTAAACCCTCTGCAACTTCTTCTACATGAATTCATCTTCAAAACTGTTCACCAGCAGATCACTCCCTCTAAGTATGGTGAATCCAATTCGCGATTTAATCCGAGACCAAGAACCTTCAAATTTATACAACTCACACCACCAACCTCCTCCCCCCCAACCAAACCCTAGCAATCAACTCCTGCACATCTTCCTCACAACTTCATCACCACCACCACCACCTCTTATTACCACTCTAGCATCTCTAAACGTCAGCCAACACTTGTCCTCCGCCATTTCCGACAGCTCAATCTCGAAGCTTCCACACACTCCGCCATCTCGCGTTCCTCGCACTTCTCCCTATCGATCAATCATCCTTCGATGAACCACCGCCGGCTAGGGTTTTCCACCACGGCGGTGCACACTTCCTCGATGCGCTGACGGAACAGCCGATTCGAGCTCCGCCTCGCATTGCTGTATGATGCTTGATTCGCATGATTTGTATGCCGATGCCCATGATTGAGGGTTTTCGAAGGTGAGGATTAGGGAACCGTCTTCTCCGGGATGAGAGGAGTCGAGAGGGGGAAGAGGGCTCGCCGGATACCCGCGCAGTGGCCGGGATTGGCCGGATTCGAAGAGAACAGGGGGGGGAAAGGGTGTCGGCCGATGAGAGGAGGAAGAGGGAGACGATGCTGGGTGTTGAGGGAGACGATGGTGGCGGTGGTGCCCATTTTGCATATCGGATTCGAAGAGAACAGGGGGGGGGAAAGGGGTGTCGGCCGATGAAGAGGAGGAAGAGGGAGACGATGCTGGGTGTTGAGGGAGACGATGGTGGCGGTGGTGCCCATTTTGCATATAAGTTTAGCTACTGTAGTACTGTAGCTAAACCTTATATCTTATAATATATATATATATTCCATATATTCCTCGCATTGTATGAATCGCCACGTCTTATTATACTTCATTTTCTTTCTAACTTCTTTTATTTCTTGTTAATGTTTTTATGAAAGACAAATTGAAAAAAAATGACAAAACCAATATAAATTTATATATAGAAAATATAAGAAAACTCAAAATTATATCGGGTTAAAAACTGTCCCAGAACTGAAAAATATAAATTAAGTTTAAAATTATGTTCAGTCGTAATAAAATAGAATTTAAAATCAAAACTGAAAACTAAACTCGGGCTACAAAACCGTCTGGAAATATTGTAAAAGAGGTTGAAGATTATATTCAAAGCTAATTTCTCTGTTTCATTATCGGGATGATCTTCTTTCATATACAAAACCTCCTTAAACAGTACTTTGTATTTTTTTTTAACTCTAGCCAGATACGTAACTGGATTATAATATATAGTGTGTCTAACACATTACAATGCTTGACTTTGATAAGAAAATTTTGCTTTGCCGCTTAAAAATTTGTCTACAGGATGCATTCGTTTTTTTTCAAGATAACGATTCTTAGATTCCTAAAATAAATACACTACAACCTACGTACTCCCTATAAAATTTAAACCCCTTAATTTTTTTTATAGAGCATACCATCTAATCACTACGATGTTCCCTAGGGATTGAGATGCGTATGTTTTTAGATATTAGAGTGAAATCCTTGAAGGAAATTAAATTCAACTCAACCGATATCCTTAGACACTACTCCTTTTTCTTAGGAATTTTCTTAACTGAATTGATATTCTTTGTCTTGGTTGTTACACGTACAAGGTATAATACATGAGAATGAAGAATATAATAATTTAATAACATTCTTCTTAATTAAATGTGGATTCCAACTTTTTTATTTAGATATTGCTTGATTGTTCCAGTTATTAATTACACCAATCACTAATATTTAGATTAGTCAAAACTAAAAATTTAATAATATCGTATGTACTTCCTCTTCTAGGGGTTAGTTCTTTGCATCTAGGCAAATAATTACTTTGAACTAATGAACTAAATAATACTAAAACGGTGGATAAGAGGACCGGTTGATTGAAGGAATGTCAAACATTACCAACATCATAACATTTCTTATGATAATTATGTTCCACGTACGTGTTTTTCTTTCTTTTCTTTTCTTTTTTCCTTAATTCATCTTTGAACTACCGTGTTATCCAAAATGTTTACAAAGTTTAAACTTAGATCTTTTGAAACGCTATGAGAAAGAATCCTGCAGCAACGGAAAAATCCAAGTCAACCTGACGACATTCTGACGCCCAAAATTCCCATTTCTTTCTTTGTTGGACCAACCGGTGAAATAACCGAGCCGAAGGAACGTGGTACATAAGAAATACGAGAATTTCCACCTTGTTGAAGGTCTAGTGATTTCGTTGCTATAGGATTTGTGCACATATAGCCGCGACATTCCATTGTTAAGTCTTGTGGCCGTAGCCGTAGACCAACTTATCATTCAGATAGGGGTCGTAGTCGTGACCAGCTTATAGGGACAATTGATTATCACTATAGAGTTGTGACTGCATACATATTTTCGATTAATAAAAAAAGTTTAATTAAATTATTTTCTAACTTATGCGACGACATGTCACAGCCATAAGTATATATAAAAGAACTTTTTCAACTAAATTTTGGAAAATCTGTCGTCGCTAGCTAACAGGTAAATAAAAAATAATTACAATTGTCAAAATTTATCAGTACTCTTATAGTTGTGACATCTCGTCGTCATAAGGTTTAATTAATTAATCTAATTTTGGGTACCCCTATCGTAATGACAGTATGTTGTGATATGCCTCATATATGTCGCTATACAAAGGTCGTCATATGTCAAATTCTTGTAGCTAGTGACTTTCAGGTGTCAAACTACTAGGTATAATTATGTAGTAACCATTCAAGAATATGCTTTCTCTTAGTTACCGAGGTTTGATTCAAGATAATCTAGCTAGAGGCCCTAAATTGTTGTTGAAGAAATCAACCAAATGAATTCAACACCAACGAAATCAAACAACGAAATTATGAAAAACCAATACTCAAGAATCAACAACTTTGATTATGCTATGGAATTAGGTTTGAGATAAGAAATTGAAGATCTTACTGATTAGGCTATCAGTTAGTTTATAAAGAAGAAAACTAACTGTAACCAACATTCCCGCTTTCTAAACAAAACAAGTTCAAAGAATGACACTTAACTCCCTACACTTACACATATTACTAAACAAGTCCCTGAACTAAAGTAAAGCTGAATAACTATGCAACAAACTCCACCTTTATTCTGCTTTAGACAAGTTCAGGTTACTCCTAACAACTCCACAACAAAACTTAGCTTTGATCCATCACGCTTAGTTAACATATCAGCCATTTTCCATGGTATCCACATACTCCACTTTAACCTCTTTAGATTGTATAACATCTCTGATAAAATGTAACCGAACATTTATATGCTTAGTTCTCTCATGGAACATCTGATGCTTAGACAAATGAATAGCCCCTTGATTATCACAGTAAATCACAGCACTGTCAACCTTGAGACCAAGATCTGATACAAGACCTCTAAGCCACATACCTTCTTTAACAGCATCAGTTAAAGCAATATACTCCCTCAGTGGTTGAAAGTGCAACCACATGCTGCAGAGAAGCCTTCCAACTAACCAAACTTCCACACACCTTGAAAGCATAACCAGTGACTGATCTACCTTTATCAACATCTTTGGCAAATCAATCTACATACCCATGTACCAGATGATCAGTATCATGATTTCCACCAAATGTTAAACCAACTTCCCTAGTACCATTAAGGTACCTCAAATCCACTTAAAGCATTCCAATGCATCACACCTGGATTCACAAAAACCTGCTTACCAGACTTACTGCATAACCAATATCTGGCCTGGTACATACCATGAGTACATGAGACTACCCACTGCACTGGAATAAGGCACATTTGCCATAGCTCACTCATCAGAATCAGTCTGGGGAGAATCTTGCTTAGACAGCTTGAAGTGTTGACCAGCAGGAGTTATAACTGGCCTGCTTTGACTCATAGAAAAACTATCAAGCACCTTCTTTAAGTATGAACACGAGACAGCTTTAGAATACCAGCTGCTATCCCTTTTGATCTCCATTCCTAAGATCTTCTTGGCTTCCCCAAGTTCCTTCATACTAAATCTCTCATCAGCGCTCTTTTGTGTAATTGATTTCCTCCTTATCTTTGCTAGCCACCAACATATCATCAACATACAACAACAAATATATCATAACCCCACTATCACTCTTCCTGTGATAAACACAACTGTCAAACTCACTTCTTACAAAACCTGATGTACAATGTATTCATCAAAGCGCCTATACCACTGCCTAGGCGACTGTTTCAACCCATACAATGATCTCTTCAAGAGACACACTTTA